>JAQFVV010007111.1:0-162591 GCA_028023455.1 Epiperipatus broadwayi
TTTGTATACAATGGACAGCATTACAGACAAGTTTTTGGTACTCCTATGGGCTCACCTATCTCAGGAGTAATAGCTGATTTATTCATGGAATATATAGAAACTCGATGCTTTAGAATCATCATCTTTAAAACCTCTCATTTGGCTCAGATACATAGATGACACTTTTGTCATATGGCAACATGGGAAAAAATACATTAGATGATTTTTTCTTACATTTAAATAATATGCATCCTCATATTAAATTTACAATGGAGACAGAGTCTGATGGAAAACTCCCTTTTCTTGATGTTCTAGTCACCAGAACACCAAATAGTTTATCTTTTTCTATTTACAGAAAGGATACACACACAGACAGATATTTACATTTCCATTCTCATCATCACCCAACTCAGATAGTTTCTGTAGCCAAAACTCTTTTAAATAGAGCAATTAACCTTTCAGATGACAGACATCTGAAAGAAGAAATAAATCATATTAATAGTGTTTTATTAGCAAATAGTTATAATTACAAATTTATAAAAAAAGCCTTATTTCAAGCCCAAAATAGACAAAATAGGAAACAAAAAGATGATAAGTCAGCTATTAGGATTTGTGTTCCATATGTAAAAGGAACTACAGACAGTATTGGACGTATATTAAAACGCTATAATATAGATACAGCATTTTCTGTTCATCAAAAGATCAGCAATATAATAACCAAGCCTAAGGATTCAATCCCTCTTGAATCTCATGGTGTCTATCAAATCTCATGTAAAAATTGTAAAGCTTCTTACATAGGTATGAGTAATCGTCGCATCAGTGTTAGGAGAGATGAGCATGCTAATGCAGTTAAACAACACTCATCATCATCAGCACTCTCACTCCATACTATAGATTCAGGTCATAAAATAGATTTTTCTAGTACCAGGATCATATCCAGATGTGATAATCTCTACCAATGCAAAATCAGAGAAGCCATTGAGATACTTAAAAGGCCAGATTGTATCAATAAGCGAGATGATACGTGCAAACTTCCTCCTATTTGGAAAGATTTCTTTAAAAAACATTCTTAAATTTAACATTTTTGCTATTGGTGGGATTTTTAATGTTTTACTCAAACCAGTGATTGTAGCGCCTCTACAACCGTCTTTCTACCTTTTTATAACTCTGTGGATGGCTTGTGTGACCAAGTCGAAACGTCAGTAAATTGATATTAAAAGTTTTTAACACGGATGAACCCGCAAAATATGTATTTTATATATATATATATAAGTGTAATAATGATCAAGGCTAAATAGATTTATAATTAACCTTTACAACCTGTCAACATTTAGACAGTCCCAATATAGATAACAATCAAGAATTTCAAACTGTCGTCAAACCTCCTTTTAGCAATGGAGGTGGAATCCCACCTCCATCAATGGTCTCATATATTTATAAATACACTAAAGATTGCAATTTGACTACAGATATTGAAATTATTGATTGAAAGAAGTTTAAATAAGCCTCCTTAAACAGGTAAATAATTTCAATCTCTGTAGTCAAGTTGCAATCTTTAGTGTCTTTATAAATACATGTGACCATTAATAGAGGTGGGATTCCAGCTCTATTGCTAAAAGGAGGTTGCCTTGATGACAGTTTGAAATTTTTGATTGTTATCTATATAGGGATTGTCTAAATGTTGAATGGTTTTTAATGCTTATATATATATATATATATATATAAGCATTAAAAACCATTCAACATTTATTTATTTATACCTTTATTTATATATATATATATATATATAAATAAAGGTGAGAAGATTGCCTTGACAGCAGTCAGAAATATTGATTACTATATTTACTGTGAATGTTTAGGTGGTGACTGGTTGGAATTTAATTATATATATATATAAATTTGAAGTCAGACTTTTAAGATCTTTACAGTTATTCACTCCATGTTATACAACTGATACACTTGACCACATACATATGAAAAAAATAAATGATCTACAACATGCATATTTTGAACTGAAATAGCAGTCATCAGTTGGTCCAGATCATCACCTCTAACATGTACTTAATCAGTGCTCAGTTTATATTAGAATAGCAAATCTTCAAACTTTAATGGACAGGCATGAGTCTTCTCCAATCTTCAACTCTAAGCTATCCATAGCATTGAAAATCTGAAGATAGAACACTCAAAATCCATATAGATGCCAATATTATTGTCATAAACATGTTGACTTTAAGTCACTCTGATCCCTCATGTATAAAATTTTAATATGTCCATTTAAATACACAGAAGAGGGATGGCTAGAATATAGGTTGAAATATTAAATACAAGTATTTTGTCTATACTGAATTTAATGTAATTAAAAGAGACTTGGATTCAAGACTTTCAAGTTCTCTACAGCTACCTATTCCACCTTACATAACTAATACACATGACTACATACATGTGAAAAATATAAATGATTTTCAATATATGTATTTTATGCTGGACCAGCACTTGTCAGCTGGTCCAGATCAATTGGAAAAAATTGAAGCCTGTCCATTAAAATTTGAAGATTTGCTACCTTAATATAAATGGAGCACTGATTATATATATACATGTATAAGAGATGATGATCTAAACCAACTGATAAGTGATCATTCAGCAAAAATTACATATGTTGAAGATCATTTACGTTTTTCACATGTATGTGGTCATGTATATTGGTTATATAATATAGAGTAGATAATTGTAGGGAACTTGAATGTTTGAGTTCAAATCTCTTCTGATTACATTAAGTTCAGAAAAAATAATATACTTACATTTAAATATTATATTGTACCATTTGTTTATATGGTACAAATATATTGGTGGCATTCAGCAAGATATTTAAAAGCTAAGAAAAAAAGAAGTAAATTTAGTGTTCTTATTAAAAAGATGCAATTAAATTTTTAGTTGTATAATCTATTTTTTTTAAAAATGTACAATAGAAGTAAAATTTTCATCCATATTTTTTGTGTCTAATTAAAAATTAAGGTAAAAATTGGAAAGAATAAAAGACACAAATTACTAATCCAGATAAGCTAAAAGAAAAATATTTTAGCTAATTAAAGATGGCAGATGGGCTTTGTGAAAAGAGAACTTTGTAACTTAAATTTAAGAGAGAGTGTACAAGATTATTTTCTTATATGCTGATAAAAGGACAAAAGGATGCACAGAAGTTTCAAAAACTGGATCGAGGTATAAAATGAGGAAGACAACTTCGATCTGGGTCTTCTCTTTACCTTCTAGTTACATGTCTGAGAGTTGAAGGTTTCCATGAGCATAACCTGTGGCAGTAATATACTTCTACACAGGTACACCACTCGCTGTATTATGCTGTCATGCAAGTATGGAAATGGGCCTTGTGAAAACCACTTTTTGCAATGAAAGAGTCACTACAATCATGCCTTTTCTCCAGCTATAAAATGGAACAATAATGGATGATGCTGGCAGGAAAGACAAATGGAAATTCTTATGAGCTCAGGATCCCATAAGACTACACCAACTTACCGGTAAGTTAAGAGTAACTTTTCCTGATTGTGACAAAGTTTGCAAACAATTCTTAAAATAATCCCAATAAAGATTTCCAATTCTATTATCAAGAGACTTTTGTTTGCATAAAAACTATAATTGCTGTTTTTTTTATTAATTGATTCATATCTGGATTAGCATGAGTATCATCTTTCCAATTAATTAATAATGTGTTTTTTTTTATTTTATATTTTAATTTGTTAGAATAAAAATATTTATTTCTAATAGTAACTATTCATTGTACATCATTAATGATTATTAATAAATTTATTAATGTTAATTATTAAGATTTGAAAATATAATTTAACTTTGCCAATGCTGTACTGAAGCACAATCCTTAGGAGTTTCCAGATAATTTCGACATAACTAAATAAATAAAAGGGGTTTAGCCAGTGAATTCCGATACAGAATCCTGGTGCCTTTCAAATAAATTAAATATGATCCCATTATTTTAGTAGTTACATTATTTAAAAGAGTGTTATGTGGCCAGGAAAAATAATTGCGTCCATTAAATCTTACTGAATTGTCTGACAAAACAAATTTAATAGATAGAACGTAATTTGGTCACTGAGTATGTGTAGTTAACTTGTAAAAAACCCTAATAGAGCAATGGACATTACCATATATTCAGCCTGTATTCTACCCATCCTTTTTCTGTGTATTTAAATGGACATATTAATATCTTATACATAAAGATCAGAATGATTTAAAGTCGACATAGATATGACAATAAGATTGGTATCAACACGGACTTTGAGTTATACATCATCAGATTTTCAATGATATGGATGGCTCAAGAGTTGAAGGGTGGAGAAGACTGAAGCCTGTCCATTAATGTTTGAAGATTTCCTATTTCAACTGAGCACTGATTGCATATTTGTGTTGGAGATGATGATCTGGGCCAACTGATAAGTGCTATTGAAAATGATTTATCTTTTTCACATGTATGTTGTCATATGTATTGGTTATATAAGATGGAGTGGATAGCTAAAGGGAGCTTGAAAGAGTAAGTTCATATCTCTTCTGATTACATTAAATTTAGTATATATATATATAAACAAACAATAAATTAGACAGCTCAATGTATATATGTATAAATTTAGTATATATATATATAAACAAACAATAAATTAGACAGCTCAATGTATATATGTAAATAGAGGTTAAATCACTCTTTCTCATAATATTAATTACTTTAAAAGTTGAACAAAGGATCAAGAATAGAATAAATCCACTTATTCTTGGAGCTCTGATGTTTATATATATATATATATATATATGTATAAGACAGGTAACCCATATATAACATGACATTTCTCCAACACTGTTTCACTCTAACATGGTTCAAGAGTTGGTGAAATTCTTTCTATAACACAATATCATACAACATGTTTTGACAATTAGAGAAATTACCATATAACAAGGAATGTGATGACAGTTTTTAAAAGCAAATACATTCTGTTGATATTTGTCATTTGAGCATGTGTGTCATATCAGATTTCATACAGAATTTTAGAATTTATTAAAATTTTAAGTACATTTTGTATTAGAGTTGCCTGTATTTATATATATAATTGTAACCATATGCATGTATACCAAAATGATTTATTTACACTTATATATATTAATAGCAATGTATAATAAAATGTAGTTATTTTAATGTTAATTATATATTAAATCTTGAATGAAAATCTTTAAATGAATTTTCAATTTATATTCTGTTGTATAAAAATAATTTTTTCATTAATGTTCAATGAAATGAAATAAAATTGTGACTGAAAAGGATTGCATTGTGTTCTGATGAAAAAAATAAGAATAGGCAAATAACAAGTCATTCACTCTCTTCATTTTGTTGTTACTGGACATCTCTCTTTCTCTTTCTTCTTTTTTATTGTTGCTAATTAAAGATGATTCCAGAATCAGGTAATGAAGTGAAGAAAATTGTAATGAAAAACATCTAGCATGCCAGTCGGACTGGATCATGTAATTTTCCCAGACAATGATGATCACTGGTTGCCTACATGAAAAGAGAGAAGAGAAGGTAAGAACATCGTAAAATCTATTAGTTATTCACTCATGATGAGATGTATCCCTTTGCCTGTTAATAAGAAAGAAGAAATAGGTTATCAGACTAATTAATAGTCATAACTGTATATGTTTATAAAAATAAAAGTTTGCAAATGTATTATTTGGAAGTGTCACAGTATCATGGCATAAATAAATCAGTGGTCAAATTACATTGAATGATAAGAAGAAGTGCAGTTTATTAATAGAAACAGTACAAAGTCTTCTAATACAATTTATTAATATTTTATTCATAATATAATGAATCTTACATAATAAATGAACTAAGTATATATATATAAATTTTATATTTCATCTTGATTTATATTGTTATCCTATTACTAAAATAATGTTCTAGTCTAATACCAAGATATTACTTTAGATTTTTGAGATTTTTATTTTCTTTTATAGCTGTTTTCTTCAATTTTAAATTATATTTCTAATATCACTGCTAATTTTTTTTTATATTATTTCATAAAATTCTAGGTTTCCATTTCTTTCTTATGAATTATTTTAAACACTTTTCATATTTCTCTTTTTTTTAAGCATTGACTCATCTTATTTGGAGTTCTTAATAGAGTACCAGTTATTTTCTTACTGATTTATGTATTTAATTGAATAAATTGTATTTTACTTAATATTAAAATCTGTCCTGGGTGTCTATGATTTGATCTCATTCCAAACAAGCATTTCTAAACTTCATAACCATTTTTTAAGTATCAGACTTACACAGAGGAAGCGCCAGATAGTAAATGAATTAACAATGAATAGAGGGTAAATAAAATATTTATTAGTTAAGGAGAATACTTTTTTAATTGAAGATGGTGGATAGGGGTGAATTAATTTATTACCTATAAAGATACTGTTTGAAATATAGATTCATCAAAGTATTGTGATCATTAGTCAGGATCTATGATTAGGATAACGTAAATAATCAATGGTGTATTAAAATTATATTATGTAAAATTATTAGCACATAAAAATTGAAACCCTATTATAAATATAATAGTTCATTTATGCATTAAGATGTAATAACTTAGGCTTAAAATAAGTTAAATAACTGACCTAACTGAATTGATGCTATGTATATCTTGGATCAGATTATATGATAATGACTGAATTGAGTTGTTACATGATAGACTAACAAATAAACAAATAAAGAGATAACTAAATAAAGAAAATGCATACCATTAATTAAATAGCAACCAGTGGATTACTGAATTATTCATAGTGACCCTTTCTACTTTTTTTGGCATTTATGTTTTATTACAATATATATAATTTCAATCTCTATGATCAATTTGGAGTCTTTAGTGTTTATTTAAATATACTGGATAACTACTAAAAGTAGGATTCCATTCTTATTGTTAAAAAGAGGGGGATACCTTGACAACAGATTGAGATAGTTGATTGTTATTGATATTTGGATTGCCTAAATGTTGAACGAATTTAATGATATATATACATTAAGTTTAGAATAGAGAATATACTTATATTTGAATATTATATATATATTTAATTATTTTATAAAAGCAGGCTGCTTTTCTTAAAAGCTATTTCAAACGACAACAAAAAACATTATCAAAAGTTTTGTCTCTTTTAAAGCTATCATATATTAAATTGAAGATGACTAGCTGTTGGATTTATCCATCTTAGTAATTGTTCCATAAATCCATAAACTGGCCATTTTCAATTATATATATATGGCTTTCAAAAATTGCTATTAAATTGAAGACAATAAATGTCAATACATCTTTTATAAATAAACTTATATATATATATTAATAATATTGTAAAAGATATAATTGTTGAAATATTTTTAAAAACATAAAAATTACTGTTATTTTTATTTTAGAATTACTGTCAGATGTTGCTTTTTGCATTCAAAAGGGGACTACTTTTTTTAAATGCAGCTTTAATTCTTATATAAAGACAAAGTTATTAGAAAAAATTAAGGAAACAAAACACAACTTTTTTTTCTCCTTATTTTATAATGGACTCTTCCACCACAGTCAATTGTTATAATTTAATATATTTTTTAACATATGTAGTTGCTGAAATATTTTTTAAAACATGGAAATTTCTGTTATTTTTATTTTACAAATATCATAGTCAAATGTTAATAGAAGTGAAAAAAGGTTTTTACATTCAAAAGGTGATTTCCTTTTTTAAATGCCGCTCTAGCATTTATATAGAGACAAAGCTGTTACAGTAAAAATAAAAATAACAGAAATTTTCATGTATTTATAAATATTTCAACAGTTACATCTGTTAAAAAATTATTAAATTATAAAACTGTGGTGGAAGAGTCTATTATAAAATAATGGGAAAGTAGGGAAAGTTGTGAGCTTTGTTTTTTAAACATGTATACATTCACTGTAACAGCTTTGTTTCTATATAAAAACTAGAATTGCATTTAGAAAAGGGAATCCTCGTTTGAGTGCTAAAAGCATTTACAATCTATATATATTAAAGTGAAAATTGCAATAGTTAATTAAGCTTTTAATAATCATATGAGGCTCATTAAAATTAGATCCAAAAAAAGAGATGTGTTAAGTGTGTAGAAATACTGATTTATAGAAAGTAGAATACACGGACAACTAAAGCACGCAAAAAGAAACAAATTGAGGCTTTAGATATAGAGATTTGAAAAAAATACGAAAAAGATAAAATGTCAAAAAAATTATTAATGATTTTTTTTTTAAAAAGAAGAAATGAAATGTTAATTGCATTGGACATACAAATATGGATACGTACATAGAAACAAAAGAGCTATGTATGGTTTATTGGAATAATCTGTAGAAGATTTGAAAAAATAGTAGAAACAATTCATAATTTTAAATATATAAATACTAGAGAATTTGAAAAATACTGTAAAAGATAGAAAGACCAAAAATATAATCTGTTTTGTTGTATGAGACTTTTTTTTTTTGGCATATATATGATGTTAAAGATAATTGTGTACAGTACATATACACCTTTATCCCTGGCAATTGGTTCTCCAGAACTCATCGTTAAGCAAGAATATCGTATACAGAATACGTATATTTATAATGGGAGTCTATGGGAAAAAAAATGATCGGTTCCTAAAGCTAAAAAATTACACTAACTTGGGAATAAAGTATATATTAAAAAAATTATTTATCGAACGCAGACTACGTGTAAACTGTACAGTATATAAAAAGAAAAGTTATATATCACTAGAAAAAAACATGCGCATTTTCTCTGTTTAAAAAGTACTGTACAGAAAAAAGGAAGAGAAGGTGAAACCAAATTTTAATTTAAGTTTTTATATTCTTCCGCAGAAGTTTTTCATCGTAATGAAAAAAAAAAAATCCTTACTGAAGTGCATTTTTTAAAAGAAAAAAATCACTTTATTCTAGCTTCATTATCTGTGCAAATAGCGCATATATATATATTAGTACATATTACTGTACATTTATGTTTATTACTTATGTGAAATTATCAAAATTAAAAAACAATGTTTAATTATAAATTATTTAATTGGACATAAAGCATTACTACTGTACACCGGAGTAACAAAACGCGTATGCTTATCGTAAATCAGTCAACTTTAGAAAAAAAAAAATCAACTTATTTTAAAAGGAGAAAAAAACTAACTGTACTAATTTTTTAAAACATATGCTAAATTTATTTTTCTTTTATTTTATTTTTGCTATAAGTCGATTGTTTTTTTGGATAAAATGACTTTATTACATTTTCATTTACCATTGTCAAACTTCCTCCACTCACAGCTTTGACGCCATCCATTTCAGATAAATACACTAATGATTATTACTAATCATTTTTGAAACTAGAGATTATCTCTAGCACAGATATAAACTTTAAAATTTACTCTAGATAAATACTTTGCACATCATCATCATCATCATCATCAACCATTATCAATCTACTGCAGGATGAAGGTCTCTCCAAGTTCAATCCATCTTTTCCTGTTTTTAGCTTCTCTTCTCCACATCACCCCTGCACACTTTCTTATTTCATCCAGCCATCTCACATGTGGTCTCTTTCTGGGTCTTTTACAATCTCTTGGAATCCAGTTTAAAATTTCAATTGTCCATCTGTTATCATCTCTTCTAACAATATGTCCAGCCCAACTCCACTTCAGTCTTTTAATTTTTTCAATGAGGTCAATAACACCTGTTTGTTCTCTTACCCAACATTGTGTTTTCGATCCCTTCTTGTTACTCCCAACATGCATCTCTCCATACTTCTTTGAGTGGTCTGAAGTCTCTGTATTGCTCTTCTATTAAGTGCCCAAGTCTCAGATCCATAAGTAAGAACTGGCAACACATTTATTAAAAACCTTCCTTTTCAAACACATAGGCATATTTCCTTTTAGTATCAAGTTATTTTTACCAAAAGCACTCCAACCAAGTTTAATTCTATGATTAATTTCTTCCATTATATTTCCATCTGTATTAATAATCTGACCAAGGTATCTGTAACTGTTAACTTCTTCTAACTCATCATAATCAATCTTTATTTTCATATTTTGAGAAAATCTATTAAACATTATTTTAGTCTTTTTAACATTTATCTTTAGTCCTACTTTCCTACTTTCATCTGATAACTTCTGCAACATTTCCTGTAGCTCTAAAGCATTATTTGCAAAAACGACTACATCATCTGCAAAATCTAAATGACTTAAATAATCTTCATTTACTTTCATTCCTTTAGCTTCCCATTTTAATCCCCAAAATACTTCTTGCAGCACTGCTGTAAAAACTTTTGGAGATATGGAGTTACCCTGTCTTACACCCTTTCAATGTTGATTTTCCTACTATCATTACGTAATCTAATTGTTGCTGTTGCATTTTTATAAATATTTTTTAAAATATGACAATATCCTGGATCTACACCTTGATGATCCAATACTTTACTCACTGAAGAAATAAATGTTTATAGAATCAAATGCCTTTTCATAGTCTACAAATTCTAAGCATAATGGCAACTCATATTCATTTGTCCTTTCTATAATTTCTCTCAATACCTGGATATGATCTACTGTACTAAAACCACTTTTAAATCCAGCTTGTTCTCTTGCTTGGTGGAAATCCAGTGTTTTCTGTAAACGAGTTGTAATTATCTTAGTAAAAATTTTGTATAAAACTGATAAAAGACTGATAGGTCTGTAATTTCTAATATCTTCTTTATCACCTTTTTAAAATATTAATATTAATGTTGCATTCTTCCAGTCATCTGGTACATCTTTATCATTTAGACATTTGGTATATAACTTTGCTATAAAATGACTTTAAAATACTTATTCTCTGACATCATCAGTGACGCAAAATTCAAGGTATGTCAAAAAATTTTAAAAAAATATCCCCCCCCCCTATCGTTATAGTGAATAATCGATTGTAAATCAAAATAGTGGGTACAAATTGATGATGATCACTATTGTGAAATATCGCTAAGTAGCCAATCACTAAGTGAGGTCTAGGTGTATATTTATGAAATGTATACAACATAAAAATTAAAAAAAAGTAATATATTTTTTTGCATTATATATATATAAAATTGTACTATCGACTTTAAATTGTATTTTCCTAAAAATAATATTGTATTTTTTCATAAAAAAAAAATTAAAATAAAAGTAATAAACATATAGTAATGAATATATAATAAATAGCAACATCCCCATAAAAGATTCATTTTTTAAAAGTTTTGATTCAGTTGTAGCAATGAGCAATATTCAAATAAACATCTGCTCTATTCTTCTCTAATAAATTTATATTAAAAGGTAAACAATATTTTTATTCACAGGTATTGTCATAAAATTTATTTACGTTTAATGTTGATATTTAAATGAAAGAGTTAGGGGATTGTGTGATAATCTACAATTTCTATGATCTATTGTTCAAATCTAAGAAAAAATAAAGGGATAGTGCTCTGTAATAATTTGCTTTGTCTATCATACGGGATTCACGTTTAGGGAAAAATTTAGAGGAATTTCTAAGCACATTTACGATTACTTGAACTAGCTAATCAGTCCAGTAAAAACAGCCTTTTTAATAAATTGACCACTATGAGTCAATACTCTATTTAAAAGCTCCTCTTATAGGAACAGTAAAAAGAAATAATAATCCACTAAACATTCCAATTTCCGAATGGTAAAGATTTAAGTGAGTTTCCATACTTGTTTTACTTTTTATCTAAGGATAATTAGATGCCCATTTACCATCCATTCTTGGATGAGTAGTGGTGTTGGCATCTGGTTTAGTTATCTGAAAAAAATTAAGTCCCTTAAAAAATTCACTTGGTCCAGATTTAAACCCCACTTCATAGATTCAGCTGCTTTCTTTGCCACATGAGACTTTTTTCTCAGTCCAGTACTGGTCAATAAATGAATGCCTAACTACAATAACTTATAATTTATCAATAAATTAATGTATAATTATTCTTTTATTTATAAAATTTGGCATCGCCCTGATTACTGGGAAAATTTGTTTCATATTATAATTATGGAACTTTTTTTTCATGAATGACACATCAGTAGGCTAAAGCAGATAATTTTAAATCTTTTTTAAGGTTTATCTGCTTTAGACTACTACGGTAAAAGTAAAATTTATAATGAGACAATATTATAAATCAATACAAATTATTTATCTTAATAATGTAAAGAACTCATTAAAGTTTGTGATATAGTTGTAAATATTGAGACAATAGAAAAAATTACTTTAGAAAAATAGCAAGTAATATAAAACTAACAGCAATAATGATTAAGTGTTATCACTTGGTCATTTTATTTTATTGCCAAATTACTCAGCCAGTGACTGACAGTATATTATTATTGGGTGCTAGTAAATCCATGCTGATTCTTAAATAATTTTATAACTGATACTTATCCAGAATGACAATTCAGGCTGCTCAAAGGCATAGTAGTAATGTGAAGATGGAATCCATCCAACTCATTTCTATACTCATTAAGATATCAACAAAAAACTCACTACACTTGCTATTTTCTGATTGGTTAGATTTTGAACACTGTCGCTGTCCATTTTTGTTTTATTATCGAACTAAGTATAGTTAGAAACTCATTTAACGACTAATTTTGGATGGTTAGTTAGATGATTATGCACCAGCTTGTTGAGTAAAAAAACTCTAAACCTCTTAAAATAATTTTCTTTAGCTCAAATTTGAATCCTAAGTCTTAGGGATGATAGTTACATGTTGTTTGTGAGAGACAGTTTTTATTTTCATTCCATCCTCTAGATAAAAATAATTAGATATACATTTACTAGCCAATATTGATAGTTAAAATTAAATAATCATTACTAAAAATACCAAACTTATTAAGTGAAGTTTAAAGCCATTTAAACTAGATTCAAATATAGGCTAAAAGCATGGATAGATACATTATTATTGTATTGCAAGGCCTTTCAAATGTAGATAAAAAAATTTTATTATTTGTTTGATGCAGATAACAGCTTTTTGTTGTTTGTAATCATTTAAGACTATTAGATTAAAAGTTTGCTAAATATAATTTGTAATATTATTTTATAATCAGCATTACAGATGGCGCTTTATTGCAATTAAGAGGGTTTTATTATGTTCATAATAATATGTAATAAGGGCCCTTGTGCAGTGGTTTTAATGGTTGCTAGAGGTTTTTGTGCAGTGTTTTTGATGGTTGTAGGTTTTCAAATAGTTATGGTTCTTTATTCAACTTTAAAAAATTTAATTATATAATATTTATAAGTGAAAAGCTGCTTAAATTTAATTTAAAATTATAAAAAATTAAATATGTGAAATTCATAAAAAAATTTCATGGAACTTGGATAATGTTTGTTTGTGACAGATGTTTCATTATTAAGTTTTCATTAAGAGGTGATATTTTTCATTTCAGTCTTTAAAACAAATTGTATTAATAGCTTTGAAACATCATAACTGCCCATATGAAAAAGAAGGTTGTTCTAGGTCAAGACATGGACTATAAAGTAGTTGCTATTTTTGCAAGTGGAAAAAAAAGTTTGCTGTTATATTTCTTTTTGATACCTTAAAGGGATAAAGAAAACTCATAATGTCAATTCCATACATTCTTGTCATTGCAGTTGTTATTATTAATGCAGTAATAATACATGGAAGGACTGCTCACCAACATGCACCAATTAGTGTGGTGAGTTTATTACTTTTTTATTATCTCATTTTAAAATCAAGAAACATCATAGTCTTTCTTCTTAGCTGCCTAATAGTTCTTATTTGAAATATCAATTGAGTTTTCTTAAAGAAAGGAGGAATGTGTGTGTGAATGAACTTTAAAATAGATATTCATAATCATAACAGACAAAAGTATTTATAGAAAGTTTTGAAATTATCAGCAAAGACAGTGGTAGGTGACAATGGCAGGGAATATCAAATATCCTTTGTTTTCAGACCCATGTTATTATTCAATGATAAATATATATTTAGTTATTTGCAACTGCATATCACATTTATGTAAAGGAAGATTGCATAAATTGTAATAAGAGTCTAATATTAGATGGGACATTATTGGACTTTATGCAATTAGAAGAAAAAAAGAGGCAACAGTTGTTAAAAAATAGACATGTACTTTATTTCAAAGGCAGACATATTAAAAACACAAGTTGGAATGGTTAATGGTATATCAGATAAAATAACAAATTTAGGTACTCAAAATAATGAAAGGTACCAAATGCAAATAATTCAGGTTTATATCCCAACAAGTTCTTATTGTTATGGAAAAAAAAATTGTATATGGATATACAAAATGTTTTTATTAAACCAAAATCAATTTTAAAATTGTCATATGAGACTTTGCTGCTAGCATTGGCAAATGATTAAGAGATAAATGTGCAGTGAGTAAATTTAGTTATGGTTACAAAAGAGAATAATAAGAGAGAAACCTCAGATTTGAGGCGTTTGCAGAAAAAAAAAACACATTAAAAATTTTTTCTTTGAGAAAAATGCTAAACAAAAATATAAATGGTGCTTTCCCAAATAAAGATATAGCAGAATTAAACTGTATTTTGTCTAACAGAAAATATGTATTTCAAGATTATAATGTTCTCAGTAGATTCAACAATAGAAGTGAGCATTGATAAGTAAGATCTAAGATGTATGTTAATGCTAGACTAGAGAGATAAAAACAATTGAGAAAAAGATTATCAATAGTTGATATTACTAATCTTTAGAAACACTATGAATTAATATTAGAACTTGTCAGTTGTTTTAAAATATTAACAAATTTTGATGAGGATTCTAGATTTGAATGAAAATCAGAAGATAACTGATATATTATTACAAAAATGGAAAAAAAGATAGTTGGTACAAAAATCTAGTGATTTACCAATATTTGCTTTACCGAGACAAATCATCGCATGCAAAAAAGAAATATGAAAAATTTTAAAAATTATTTATTAAGAAGAATCGACTGTTAATAGTTTTGTAAAATTGTCGAAAATGAATTAATAATAATATACACAAGTATACTTGTGAATTGCAAGGAAAGCTATAGAAGAGAATAAAATCCTCTTAAGTGAAAAACACATGTTGCTATTAAAAAGATATTCCTGCAATAAAAAGAAAAAATGAAACTATTATCAAACAGTGAGATGACATCATGAAATGTGTAAAAGATTTGTATAAAAAGTCACACAAAAACAACAACGAAGTATCTCCTGCAGTTATTTTAGCTTCTGAATTGCCAAACATTTTAAATAAAAAAGCGAGACATAATTCATTGAAAAAAAAAGCTTCAGGAAATGATGGAGTTATAATTGATATCTTAAAAGAAATAGGTGAATAGGAAAATATAATATTATATATCAAATATCTAAGTGATAAAGAAGTCTCAGATGGATGGAAGAATTCAGTGTTGATATTCATATTTAAGAAAGTAAACATGAGAAATTACAAATCCATCAGTTTTTTTTATCAGTTTTAGACAAAATCTTTACCAGGATGATTACCTTGAAATTTAACCAATCAAAACGATCAAGATGGATTTAAATGTTGTTTTAGCATAATGGATCATATCCAACTATTGTAAGAAATTATAGAAAAAGTCAATGAATATGAGTCTTCATCATGCTTTGAATTTGTAGATTATGAAAATGTATTTGATTTTATATACATTCCATCAAGATATAGACTTAAGATACTGCCATATTTTAAAGAATATGCAGTGGCAATGATTAGGTTACATAAGAATACAATCAGATTAACATTCAAAAGACTGTATGACAGGATGATTCTATATCTTTAAAACTTTTAAAAATATTTTTGCAAGAAATCTTTTGTGTATTAAAATGAGACATTACGAAAATAAAAATAAATGGAAATTCTTTAAGTTATCCACATATTATGTGTTATTTTTTAACCCAATGCTTCAAAGTTTCAAAAAATATTGCAGGAATTATAAGATGAAAGAAGGAAGATAGCACTAAAATTAAATGCTATAAAGACTAAAGTAATATTCAATAAATTTTTTCAGAAGAACAATATAAAGATTGGGAGGAAAATAACTACAAATATCTTTGTCAGGTTATTAATATAGATAAAAATGTAAAGGATAAAATTAATCATGGAACACTTTCTTTAGAAACAACTCAATATTAAAAGGAAATATTCCAATGTGTTTCAAAAGAAAAAGTTTTTAATAAATGTTATTAAACAAGCAAAACTCTCCATACAGTAGTGCCATTTTGTACCAAAAAGAGTAATCAATGAATGCCAGAAGGAGGGTGGCTCTACTTTATGGAGAGTTTTGCCTGTTAGAATAATACAGACTTAAAATACTCAATGAAGAATGGAGAAATATTTGTTAGGTATTATGTTTGGTTAGGCTTGGAGGTTCGTTTCCAAACCAACAGATACAAAAAAACAACAACTATTCAACAATTAATATGTATACTTTATTAGTACAAATTATATACACACATTAGTTAAACAAATGAACAAATACAGTTGATAGACTTTAATGCTGAGATAGTGCAAGTATGGAACTCACTTCCAGCTAGTGATTAGCCTGCATCATGAGTTCTGGTAAAATTCTTCCAGCTATGTAGTTAGCTTGCCTTGAGTCATCTCTAGTTCAGATGTAGAAGTTTCCAGTCTGTAGGTGGACTTGCCTCACTGCATGGACATCTCAATAATGACTAGATAGATACCTTTTCTGATGGCAGAAGGTTTAATGGAGAGCATGTTCTGTTATTCAGGTTAACATAAATAAGTGCTCTCTGCCTTGCCTCCAAAAGGCTGACTATTTAAAGGCAGATCCCCTATCTTACTGCAAACACGTGGTGGACTCGGTGTGTGAACCCCAACGAAGATTTTAATCCCTTTGGATAGCAACTGGGTGCTATCCAACCAACAAGAAATCTGGAATAGTCCACTTCTGAAGGCAGGATCAGATATGACATTAGGGTAACAAGAAAAGGTAAAAAATGAAATATATCGGTAAGACAACAACTAGTTATCACTAATATCATTGAAAAATTATGAAATGGGTGTCAGATATTGCTAAAAAAGACCAAAACTGAATCCAAGAGATTGTAAAAGACATAGAAAGTCTTCAGTGTGACATGGATGAATAAAATAAAAAAAAATTGCTGGTATATTGTGGAAAAGTAGTCAAGAGATCAGAAAAACTGGATTAAATTTGGAGAGTTCTTTACGTTTCAATGGATTGATAATAGTTGAAAATGATAATTGCAAATTATGCAACTATTAATATTTTTTATTAATTCAATCAAATTTTTTGATTTAATTCACAATACAAAAATGTTTTCCTTTTCACCAGAATTTTTTTTTATATAAAAGCATTTTCATGAACTTAAATTAATTACCCATTTTACTTTCTACTTCTTGATTTTATTTAGTTTAAACATTTCATTATTATATCGGAGCACGTGCTTGGAGTTGATATTTCAGAGCTCATGTCTAGAATTGATGGAAAAACGATCTCAGAATAGATTATATATATATAATTCAAGAAAAACATCATAAATTAATTTTATAGTTTATATTAAAATGTGGCTTAAATTTTATGAATTTAATATCCCATTGAAGCTATGAAATATTACACTTATAACTTAAGACATTTTCTATGATTTCTGCTTAGTCTAAGCTATTTCATCTTGGAATAGGAAAATCTACTTTTAGTTTAGAACCAGTTTATATGACAACAATATACAAATGATTGGTTTACACAACTATTTTAATTTTAAAATTGCAGGTAAAATACCATTAATCTAAAAATACTGGTTCGAAAGATTTTTGGACTATGAATTTTTGGATTTTGAAAGTAAATCTTTGATTTCTTCATTATAAATTCAAATTTTTTTAAAATGAAAAAAAAGCAACAGATGGGACAAGACAAATTGGCTTCTAAGTTTATAGGTATTTACTGAATTTTTTAATTTTTTTATTTATAAATGTGTGTGTGTATTAATTGTAAAATATTAATTAAAGGTCACTTTTGAAATTTTATTTGGATAGTAGAAGTTTTTAAATAGTAGGTTTTCAGATTAATGATTACCCCTCTTTCTAAAAAAATGGCACTAATAGTGACTACTTTCGTCATTGGTATGAAATCTACTCCTAAAAATCTACTCCTAGAATAATAAAAATTTAATTTTATGAGAATCTATTATTTAATATTCAAAAGTAACTTTTAATCTAGATCTCAACCTTCTTTAGTCACATAATGATATGATAATGATACGACTCACTATTGAAAGCTTTCAGCTTTAAATAAATTTTCTTTATTACAAATTCGACCCTGTTTTGTGGTTTAAAATGTTTTAACATTTTTTGAACCTTTACATTTATTGCAGAAAAACATGATAAAGATTTATTCTAGAATTATATATTGTAATTATAACTTTTAATTAAGATAAGGTATAGCTCATCCATGGGTTTAATGCGAATGAGTAATTCCATCACGCCATCACAAATAGTAAAAAAGACTATTCTAAATTACAATCAGATTTGTATTTTAACAACAGTGCATGAACAGTTATCACCCCAATGCTGACACGGCTTTCTAATTAATAATAGCAAGAAGCCCATTTACTGACCAATACTAAATAATTAGCTAAATTGTCTAAGAAATGCTTTTTAAAAAAAAAAAGAATACTCAAACATATTTGTTGTCGCAAAAAATTTCGAAGATTCACACAATGTGAATTTAAATTTCAGAACAAGTCATGGAACATGGATGTGAAACGAATATGCCATAAGGTTTTTAAAATTATCATTTATTAAAAAATTAATGAATTAATAATTAATAATTATTAAATAAATGAAATCTATATTTACATTTATATTGCTAGTTATTAAAAGGATCAAATAACATTAGATATATTTATTAATTAATAAATTATCAATCAATATTAGTAATGAAATTATGGATTTTTTTTTTGATAATAATTATTAACAAAACAACAATGATTTTGTTTGCCTTAACGCTGGAATAAAATAAATAGAGTAAATTTTTACTTTTAAAAGATATTAATTATTAATATTAATATTAATTTCTTTATATATACACATCATAACTGGTCTCCATAAACATTTTTTTACTAATTTTAGAAGACAAGTATTACATTTATATCTACTTCACACCACACATCTATCTATCTATCTATCTATCTATCTATCTATCTATCTATCTATCTATCTATCTATCTATCTATCTATCTATCTATCTATCTATCTATCTATCTATCTATCTATCTATCTATCTATCTATCTATCTATCTATCTATCTATCTATCTATCTATCTATCTATCTATCTATCTATCTATCTATCTATCTATCTATCTATCTATCTATCTATCTATCTATCTATCTTGTCTGCTTGTCTGTCTGTACATTCATTTATCTATATGTTCTCTATCCATCTATTTATCAGTTTTTGTGTTCATGTTTACTTATTGTCAATATCAATTTTATACCAACATTGTTTACACGACCCCTATTATCATTAAATAGCAAAAATTATTCAAATGATACTTTAATAAAGTTGAAGATAGAAAACTTGTCTAAACAACTAATCAATAGCAGATGTGATTTGGCCAAGATGTTATTATAGCATTGATGTTTGCAATAAGCAAATTCATATACTGATAAATCCAAAATATAAATGTATACCTTTCACCTATAAAAATATTCACTGATATATATATATATATATATATAGAGAGAGAGAGAGAGAAGAGAGAGAGAGAGAGAGAGAGAGAGAGAGAGAGAGAGAGAGAGAGAGAGACATGCACACATGTATGTATATATTTTACATTAATTTATTTTATAGGCACTCCATTTATTCATTGACAATCATCAACTTTTAATAGATATACTTGTGAGTTTTCAAATAAATCAAGATGACATTCTGTATTTTTGATATATATATATAGTCTATCAAAGATGTGTTAGTTCATAAATTTAAACAAATTTAATAAATTGATTGTTAAATTCAAAAAAAGAAATAAATTCCAATAAATTTTATTAAGAAACTATTTTATTTTTTGTTTTACTTATATTATAACGCGGGAAGTGATGAGATGTTCTTAATATTGTAATACTTTAGTTCAGAGGGCTTATAATTTACTGAAGAAGGATTAGTTGTTAAATTCAAACAAAATTAATCAATCAATACTTAAATTTAAAAAAATAAATACGTTATGATAAATTTTATTATGAAACTTTATTTCAATTTTTTAAACTTATAATGTGCGAAGCGATGAGATGCTCTTAACATTGTTTTACATTGGTTCAACTCAGCATGTTTCTTTTGTCAGCAGTTTTTTGGAAAATTGCCATAATGATAAAAATTTGGGACCTTACTATCACAGTATGTGACGCAGTAGACTATTTCCAAAGATATGGTATCCTGCTCTCCCAAAAAGTGTGCATTAATGATCATGATATGATTGCAGTCATCGATATGAATAAAGTGTAAATCTGTATTTATATATATATATATTTATTAATAGTTAATCCAAAATAAAAAGAATATGAACTGTAAATATCGTAATTAATTTTTCCACAATGATTTTTTTTTAAAAAAAATAATAATAAAAACTAAAAAATAATTATTAAATACGACGTTTCCTATCATGCATTTTTTTGTAAACATTTTTTGGAGCCCCCAAAAACTGTAGATTTATCAAAAACATGGGCTGCCATTTGGTTTACTTGAAAACTCACATGTACCATTACTTTTTATTAAATCAGAAATTATTACATTTTTTTTAACGTCTGATATACATTTAAATTTTTCTTCATCAAATATATATATATGCATGATTTTATTTTATTTAGCAGTTCAACCCTCTTTATCTATGTGCAAATTTATATAAATGCTTAAACAATAACTTATCCTTTACAAACTTTCAAATATACAAGTTGCGAAAACTGGAAAAAAAAACATAAATGGCCTCTAAGATGCATTTTAAGTAACAAGTTTTTCAATTAGCTAAATATCTTTTACTGTTTTACATCTTATCCAATATATTGTAACGATCGGGAGAAGGTAGACTTACGTGATCTGCACTACAGGGCGCCATCTAGGCATTTGAACCTAGAAAAATTTATAAAGTAGGCAGATACATAAGTCAAAAAAATTTTTTTAAAAAATTTTATTTATATATTTTGATATCCGGTCGTTAACCCATATCACTAGCTCAGTGGAATAGCAGAGATTAAATAATATAATCTAAGAGTATATAAAAAAAGAATAAAATAAGCCACTTCCAGTAATTAGCTTACAAACATTTATTTATTCACATATATATAAGATTGAAAATTGTTTTAGTATCAGTTTACATTTTAACATTTAACATTATTTTTAACTTTACTTTAGATTTTAATTTACATTTTAATTTCTATTATATTATAAGTTTATATTTTAATTAAGTTCGCACAGATAGGATTATAAAAGCTTATTTTAATATGTTGAGTATAGATCGGTTACATAGATTACAACGGTCAAAAACATTTCAAAATAAACATAAACGATCAAAATATAAAATCATTGATACCGACAATTGCAGAGGGAAATTTATAAGTAACCCAATAGTATTCACCATAAGATACTTGCATTGTCACCAATAACTTAAAAGACATCCGAATAAATACATTTTAGATACTCACCGTGAGGTATCATTATTTATTGAATGTCTATATATTTTGATCAAATATGAAATCCAAAACATAATTAACCGATAACAAATCCATGCAAATGTCTATAAACAACTTAAATTTAATGCAGTTTTATTTAGTGTCGGTATAAATAGACTACATAGATTTGCATTTGTAAATAAAATATTATATCCCTATTTAATCTTAGGCTAAAATTCGCAGTCAAACTGGCATCAATTCATCTGATACATCGATGTATTCAATGTAATACGGAATACGGCAGCACCAAAAAGATTAAGAGAAGACATTGACTCTCATCAGATAGGAATATTACATCTATCTAACAAGAAGAACAATAAAAAAACTCCATAGAAAGGAACTGCGTTCTCCATCTTATAATTCCTTCCATAGGCAAACGGGTGAGTGCGGCGTATATATAAATGATTCTGCCAGTAGCGAATCTCCGACTACATCTACTAACTACATCAATATATCCAATCCATTGACCCAATTTAACAATGACACAAATAACCTAAGATTATCCTCCCCTAATATAACTTTACAAATCTATACAGCCATTCACGCCCGACTTAAGTTTAACATTGATATATTTTAATTTATTGGAAAACAGAAATCATAATAAAACTTAAAGAACAAAAAATAAATAAATGGAAATGATTTTAAATAAAAAAAATATCAAATAACATTATTAATATTAATTTACGTTGGTCAGATAGGATTCTATTTGTATTTTTTATATGTGGAAAGTTTTTAATTTAATGTTCATAAATTATAAAGTTCTTAGGTTTTTTTAAACAGTTCATCTTTATATGTTCCTTGCCATTTGAACGTGAATTCCCACGCCATCCTAAAAGATTGGTATCCATTTAGCCATTGTTTTATTTATTTATTCGGAGGTTTTTAAGTTTAGTTGGTCCTCAATGTAGAAAACGATAGTTCATTTCTCTTTCTTTCTTTGGCAAAACTGAAGGGATTGAAGAGTGCGTCTTTTCAATCCCTTCTCCTTCACTTCCACACTAACACATATCTGTCACATTGTAAATAATAATCCATCATAATTAATAATTTCCAAACTTGTCTTTTTATATTAACTTGAAGGATTGAATTTACATTGCGTCATCGATGAGATGGTCTTTTCGCTGAGGTCCGATTCCATTGCTTTTCTCTTCATTGGCTATTAGTTTCTATTGTTTTCCTATCTGACTGATGCTTTTACATTTAAATGCCTAAGGCTAGTTTACATTTAACTAATTAAAACAATCATTTCCATTTCTGATTAATTAATGTGTTTTCCAAGATTAAAGATATATTTTTATCTCTAAATCTTTTTAAGTTTTTGTTTTTAAAATACCTTTCTATTTTTAATAAAGTTTTATTTTAGTAATTTTTTTTTTACCTGTGCGATTTATATATATGAGTTTAAGATGATATTTAATTTCAATTTTTAATTCTTAAAGAAAATTTTTAAATGTGAACTTCTTATTTTAACTTCATGTTTAATAATAAAAAAACAATGTAACGTCATCTGTGCTCGTTACATATCAATAAAGTTGTTTAAAAAAAAAGATAAAAAAAAAATTACTTAGGGTTAGTAATTACGGTACACGATTAACGCAGACATTTACAAAACATCCGGTTAGTAATTTTACAAAAAGACTATACAATATACAAGAAAAAAAATGTTGGCTATCGTTTTTCAAGGACCATTTACATTTACACCTCCTTCCCCTGAGAATTCTATTTTATTTTATACATTTTATTTTTACACACGGCATGACAAACGAATTATTTAAATTATTTATTTAAGAAGGTTGCATTGAACTAAATACGGTTTGAAAGATAATGAGTTTATGCGTGTATATTTGCAGCACAATTATAAACACCACCAACTTATTTATGATTTATTAAAATACTTACATAGGATTACACTGAAGTAAATTCCCAAAATTACTCTCCGTAAGGTACCACATTTACCATCATAAACTTATGTGGCTGTGCGTTCCTATACACATTAAAGCATAACTTATATTAACAAAAAAAAAACATATCAATTGCAACCTTTTGACTTTCTTTTTAATAAAATAGATTTTAAAATTATTTATACTTTCTGTTGGTTTTTAATATATGTGCAATTTCTTTCTGGCAGTGCTTTTATAATATTGAAGTATATGACTTTATGTAAACAGATAAAAATATTTCATTTTGACAAAATTTGCTCAGGGTATACGTGGTTTTTCAAAGATTGGGCCCCATATTGGGTGCCAGTTGTAAAGATCTGGAGAAAGTAGACTTACATGATCTGCACTACAGGGTGCCATCTAGGCATTTGAACCTAGAAAAATTTATAAAGTAGGCAGATACGTAAGTAAAAAAAATTTTTTTTTAATTTAATTTATATATTTTGATATCCAGTCATTAGCCCATGTCACTAGCTCAGTGGAATAGCAGAGATTAAATAATATAATCTAAGAGTATATAAAAAAAGAATAAAATAAGTCACTGCCAGTAATTAGCATACAAACATTTATTTATGCACATATATATAAGATTAAAAATTGTTTTAGTATCAGTTTACATTTTAACATTTAACATTATTTTTAACTTTACTTTAGATTTTAATTTACATTTTTATTTCTATTATATTATAAGTTTACATTTTAATTAAGTTCGCACAAATAGGATTATAAAAGCTTGTTTTAATATGTTGAGTATAGATCAGTTACATAGATTACAACGGTCAAAAACATTTCAAAATAAACATAAACGATCAAAATATAAAATCATTGATACTGACAATTGCAGAGGGAAATTTATAAGTAACCCAATAGTATTCACCATAATTACAATGGTCAAAAACATTTCAAAATAAACATAAACGATCAAAATATAAAATCATTGATACCGACAATTGCAGAGGGAAATTTATAAGTAACCCAATAGTATTCACCATAAGATACTTGCATTGTCACCAATAACTTAAAAGACATCCAAATAAATACATTTTAGATACTCACCATGAGGTATCATTATTTATCGAATGTCTATATATTTTGATCAAATATGAAATCCAAAACATAATTAACCGATAACGAATCCATGCAAACATCTATAAACAACTTAAATTTAATGTAGTTTTATTTAGTGTCAAGTATGAATAGACTACATAGATTTGCATTTGTAAATAAAATATTATATCCCTATTTAACTTAGGCTAAAATTCGCAGTCAAACTGGCATCAATTCATCTGATACATCGATGTATTCAATGTAATACGGAATACGGCAGCACCAAAAAGATTAAGAGAAGACATTGACTCTCATCAGATAGGAATATTACATCTATCTAACAAGAAGAACAATAAAAAAAACTCCATAGAAAGGAACTGCGTTCTCCATCTTATAATTCCTTTCATAGGCAAATGGGTGAGTGCGGTGTATATATAAACGATTCTGCCAGTAGCGAATCTCTGACTACATCTACTAACTACATCAATATATCCAATCCATTGACCCAATTTAATAACGACACAAATAACCTAAGATTACCTTCCCCTAATATAACTTTACAAATCTATACAGCCATTCATGCCTGACTTAGGTTTAACATTAATATATTTTAATTTATCGGAAAACAGAAATCATAATAAAACTTAAAGAACAAAAAATAAATAAATGGAAATGATTTTAAATTAAAAAAAAAAATCAAATAACATTATTAATATTAATTTACATTGATCAGATAGGATTCTATTTGTATTTTTTATATGTGGAAAGTTTTTAATTTAATGTTCATAAATTATAAAGTTCTTACAGTTTTTTTAAACAGTTCATCTTTATATGTTCCTTGCCATTTGAATGTGAATTCCCACGCCATCCTAAAAAGATTGGTATCCATTTAGCCATTGTTTTATTTATTCATTTGGAGGTTTTTTAGTTTAGTTGGTCCTCAATGTAGAAAACGATAGTTCATTTCTCTTTCTTTCTTTGGCAAAACTGAAGGGATTGAAGAGTGCGTCTTTTCAATCCCTTCTCCTTCACTTCCACACTAACACATATCTTTCACATTGTAAATAATAATCCATCATAATTAATAATTTCCATACTTGCCTTTTTATATTACCTGAATGATTGAATTTACATTGCATCATCGATGAGATGGTCTTTTCGCTGAGGTCCGATTCCATTGCTTTTCTCTTCATTGGCTGCTAGTTTCTATTGTTTTCCTATCTGACCGATGCTTTTACATTTAAATGCCCAAGGCTAGTTTACATTTAACTAATTAAAACAATCATTTCCATTTCTGATTAATTAATGTGTTTTCCAAGATTAAAGATATATTTTTATCTCTAAATCTTTTTAAGTTTTTGTTTTTAAAATACCTTTCTATTTTTAATAAAGTTTTACTTTAATAATTTTTTTTTTATCTGTGCGATTTATATATACGAGTTTAAGATGATATTTAATTTCAATTTTTAATTCTTAAAGAAAATTTTTAAATGCGAACTTCTTATTTTAACTTCATGTTTAATAATAAAAAAACAATGTAACATCGTCTGTGCTCCTTACAATATACTGTTTTAATTTCCTTCATAAATATGTTTTCTGCAAATACTGTATGATAATTATTATCTCTTTTTTTAAATAAATAAACAAATGATAATTATTTATCTACTTTCAGATCAGAAATGATTGCAACATTTTAAACTTCAAACATAGACTTTAAATTCTATTTTTTAAAAAAGACATCTTTTTTATTATTAATATGCTCATGATTTTATGTTTTTATTCAAATTTTAATGTTTATGAAATAAATTAATCTGATGCATACAAACAACGATAAAGGACTTCTAAAAAAGTGTAATAATCTGTGTTAACTGAAAAAACTGGTTCAATGAAAATGCATCTTAGAAGTCATTTACATTTTTAGAATATCTATAATCATATGTTTAAAGTGTGAAAAGAATAAATTGTACTTTAACATATGTATGTTCTAAAGTAGAGTTCAATAACAGTAAAAATACTAGAAAAATCACAATTTACAATTTTTTTAAAAATCTTATAACCATGGTTTTATGTATTAAAACAAATAGATCATCTCAAGTGCAAATTTCAAAACATATATACCATTCCTAATTCATAGACAGCTGCCAATTACCCTAACATTAAAATAAATTCTTATATAAGGATACCAAATTCTCCATACAGTAGTGCCAACAAGTGCTAGCCTTTGTAATCAATGGATGCAGGAATGTTTGTGCATAAAATCCCAATCTATGCCTACTCAGTCAACATCCCCAGACTAGTTTCTAGCTTGTGGCTTTCATCAGTGAGGAACCTTGGATTGAGAGCACTGCACCTAGATCATGTGATGTTTTGATGGTTTTAAATCCTTATATAAATGATTGCCCCAGATTAAAAATGATCAATCAAAAGAGTTTTTTATTCTGAGATCACCAATCTTACAAAACTTATTTTAATGTTAGGATTAATTGGCAGTTGCTTTTTAATTTTGGGTTGTTATATATATGTAAATATTTGTTGTCATAGTTTAGCTAGAAGTCTATTTATCTAACAGAGAAAATATGGATGAAGCAAATTTTATACATTTTGATTTTATTTATTGCTACTTAATTTTATTTTGATTACATTAATAATTATAGCATTAGGCAACATGTATTGATTGGCAGTTAGCTTTCTCTGATTTACCATATTATAATATAGATCTAGCACTAAGTACAAACAAAAATAAAAAGGAATATATTCAAGTTTGTTATGGGCCTTTGTATCTTTAATGGTTAGCTTATAATAAACTGCCTAGAATGCTTATGCCATAATTTAAAATTCTTTTCAAATTATCCCAGATTAGTTTAAGGTCTTATTCTAATTTATGCAACATCTTTGAACATTTCAGATGAACAGTAAGAGTTTCAAAGACCAATACTACATTTTTTTAAAAAAGGGAATAAAAAGTCGTACTTAATGGTACATATCTTATTAATGAGACACTAATCATTGAAGAGATATACTATTTCAAAATTAAGTCACTCTGAATTAAATCAAGGTACCAGAAAGTCTATTTGTCAGACAATGGATAATTATTTTAGAGAAAGAATATTGGTGGGTAGAATAAGTTGCACCTTCCGATAGATAGGAAGAAAAGAATCGACAAGAGATAAATGAGTGCTAGCTGCTTAAGTCTTAAAAAAAGCATGTTGGATATTGGAGCACAGTGTTTCTTTGGCCATGCTCAATATTAAATCTTTCATATATTGTTTGTATTTTCTTCCAGGTATTAAAATACCCTAAGTGACAATGTGTCTCTAAAAGAAAAATATAATGAAAGCCTTTGCTCCACAAAAAATGTGTGCTATGTTCTGATTTTACATTCTACTGTTTGCTGAGATATTAAGCCAATAAACATCACATGATCATAATTTCTTATGCTTGCTTATAACTGTTATTAAAACAGACAAAACTCTCTATATTTGTTGCCACTCAGTGCAAGATAGAGTAATTAATGGATGCCAGAAGAGTTGTACATAAAATCCCCATCTAGTGTGCCTATTCATCCAATATCCCCGGACTAGTTTCTAGCTTGTGACCTTTGTCAGTGAGGAGCCTTGGATCTGAGAGCACTGCTCCTAGATATTAGGATCTAATGCAACCTTTCAGCAGCCACCTTTTATTTCTACTTAACTACAAAATTATGAATCTTAAATTTAAAACACATAATATTTTCACTGACAAAGGTCACAAGCCAAATAGGCACTAGATGGGGATTTTATGCACAAGGTTTCTGAAATCCATTGATTACTCTGGCTTACACTGAGTGGCAATACATATAGTTTTTCCAGTTTAATAACAGTTATAAGCAAGCATAAGAAATGGTGATCATGTGATGTTTATTGGCCTAAAACCAATCCTACCTAATAGGTTATTGGTGGATATGGTTATTAAAGAATCAAAATCAGTAAAATGTATAGGTACTGAACTGATTTCAGACCTATATGACTATATAAGTTGATGAGCTTGGATTAAAAATATTATGGTGTTTTCAATTTAAGAGTCATAGTTTTGTAGTTAAGTAGAGATAAAAGGTGGTTGCTGGAGGGTTGCACTAAATCCTAAGATCTAGGTGCAGTGCTCTCAGATCCAAGGATCCTTACTGATGAAGGCACAAGCCAGAAACTAGTCTGGGGATATTGGATGAGTAAGCACTAGATGGGGATTTTATGCACAAGCCTTCTGGCATCCAATGAATACTCTGGTTTGCACTGAGTGGCAATATGTATAGAGAGTTTTTCCTGATTTTCTGAAATATTGCAAGAGAAATAAATAATATTGCAAATTTATAAGGAAATATCTCAGTGATACATGTTTAAAGGAATAATCTACATTTTAAATAAAAACTCTGAAACAATCAAAATTTCTGCAATTAAAAATATTCTGAAGTCAAAGACATTATTTAAGCTCAATAAATATCTATAAACAATAGAATACCACAACATCTGTGATAAAGTATAAATAAGTTAATTATACAATTATAACTAATATTTTGTTTTTATAATTATTTATTGTATATTAGTATAAAAGTTATTTCAGCTGAAGTATACAATTGTCAATTGTAAGTTATTAGCTTTTTTTGGCCAGTTGTTTGTTTATATTATTTTCTAATGTGCATTCATTTACGATTTATTATTATTATTACTTTGTTTCTTTTTTTCATTAGTTGTTAAATAATGTTTTCTTTATCGATAAACATATTTACTTATTTGCTACTCTGGTTATCTATTTTATTCCACAAATTTGTTTGATATTCAAATATATTGTTAGGATTATCTAGATCATAGATATGTTTATTCTCTAAACTATTCTATTGCCAGAATGTTAACTAAAATGTTGATAGGATTGTAGATCCGAAGTCTGTCTTGGCTGGATTGTATTAATTGGTAACTCTTTTAAAATGATAGATCGTGTCGTGTAGCCCTGAGTCTCTAACTAAATTAAGCTAGTAGTGTCGAGTAATCTTGAGAATGACCATCAGAAAGATAGTTGACAGAATATGGTCATGATAAGAAAATATAGCTGTGTTTAAAATGAATTTATAAAGGAAATAGCCACTTGATTGATCATCACCATCAATCCTTCATGTGGCCATTTGGAAAATACCAATAATAAATGAGCTTATTTGGTTAATCTTGATAGTTATTTTAATCCATATACCACATTAACAGAGTGCAAAAGCTACTCCCATTAATATATAATAATAACTATTATTTAATAAAGTTTAAACAAATTAACTGATAAATTCACCAGTAAGCTACTCTTACCAACTAAAATAATCAGTCAATAACTTCTCCCTGAGTAACTGTTTTGTGATTTTTTCCAGCTAAAAATGGGGCCACTGATAGTATCACAATATACTTCCAAATACCTTTTCATGTAGATACTTAATATAAGACTGACAACTTTCTAAACTAAAATAAAAGTGATAGAGCTTTTATAAATATTAAGCTTTTAATTGTTGCAGTGACTTTTTATGGAGCAAAGTTGAAAACAATTATAAATTACATTTTAAACATTAATTAAATTAAAAAAGACCATCAAATCAGTATGGAGTTTTTTTTATTTAGATAATAAGGGTTTTATATATTCCACTGAAATACTAGCTGTGGACTTCCTGGCAGCTAAAGTCTGGTATTGCAAACCATAAAATAATTATCTTGGAAGAGATAATTGTCTGGTTTGTTTTAACATGATGTAAAGTTGGTAAAAAATATGTTATCAGTAATTTGAATTGGGTTATGTATTTAAAGTTTGTTAAGAAATAATTAAAATATATTATTTATAAGTTTAAAATGATAAATATTTGGTTTATGATGTAATGGATTACTAATTAATAAAAATTAATGTTTAGGATGATAATTTTAGTTTTGATTCTTAATATTATTTAAATTCTTAATATTTATAAAATCTGAGACTGATTATTTCCCACTTTAAAATATTTATATGAAAAAAGCTTTGTACATTGCATTAGTATGCTCACTGTGAAATTGCTTAATGCTAGAAATTATAAAATGATTGACTTGAAAGAGTTGATTAGTATTTTAATGTGATCATAAAGTTGGTTATGTTATCAGCAAATTGATTGGTAGATCTTGTTAAGCATTGTTAAAAAGTAATTACATTATTTACTAGTTTAGCATTATGAACATTTGATTTATGCATACATATTTATAATATGTTGTTATATTTTTCATGGATTTTTTGTTTGATAAAGAATGGAAATTAAGAAATTATATCCATGTAAAGAGAAATAACTTCACCTTTTGATGTTGCCAGGAAACTGTCAATTGCAACTAATTGACAATACTACAAAGACTAAATAAGTTTTATCCATTAACCTATAATAGCTCTTTTGTTCAGGTTTATTGAATTGAAAGAAGGTTCTCTTTCACTTCAAACCCAAGTTCTTATCAGAATTTAAATCCAGAAAGCTATTTTTATTGATGTGAGAATGTAAAAGAATAGCATCTTCTTTGACATCCTGTGAATAATTAATTGTAATAAGGTACAACCTTTACAGAAAAATAGGAATTAGTACCATAAATTTTCTTATTTAAACTATTATTGAAATGCAAATAGTGATACAAAACCTGACAAAATAAATTACTTTGAAGAAAACATATTTTCATTAAATTATTTTGAAGAAATATATTTTCATTACTTTTTATATAAAGTAATATTCAATTTTTTAAAAGTTATTTTAAGATATAAAATTGTCATCAGTCACATGTGAATTGTATATTGGAAACAATAAATACACAATAAAATAATTATTTCAATAATGAGAGTACCATAATATATATCATGTTTATAAGATATTATAATCTAAATGTAATACAAGATATAATAAGATGTCATCTGAATGTGGAACATTAACTAAATAAGATTTGCACTGTTAAGTCACAATTCACGCTTTTGTTGAGAAACTTATTAAGTTTTATACATTACAGTTATGTTTTTGTCTTTTAATAAATAACATTATTGTACTGAAATATTTAGAATCAATTAATGTATTTGTCTTCTGCATATTTGTTATATCTAATAGATAATGTTTAATAAAAAGACATTATATATCATTATCACCATTTGTAATCATTAGTATTCCACTTCAGGATGAAATTTCTCCAAGTTTAATTTAATTTTTCCAAACTTTAACATCTCTTATCTACAACACAACAGAAAATTTCCATGTTTTACCTATTGGTTTCATATGTAGCCTTTTCTAGGCCTTTTGCAATTCTTAGGATTCAGTTTAAGACTCTGACTGTTGAACTATTATTATTTTTTTAGAAATATGTGCAACCCTCTTCATTTCAGTTTCTTGATTTTTTCCGCGATGGCAGTGACATCTGTTTGTTCTCTCTTTCATGTATTTTGTTTTCAATTTCTTATTATTTTTCTTAATTAACGTCTCTCCAGACTTTGCTGAATGATCTGAAGTCTATGAATTGTTTTCATAAGTTTCCAAGTCTCAGATCTATAAGTAAAAACTTAAAACACATATAATAAAAACTATCCTTTTAAACACAAATGCCTATTATGTTTCCATATGTACCAATAATTTAATAAAAAAATTTATAATCATTAACTTTCTAATTCATGATTATCATATTAATTTTCTTCTGAAAAAATCTATTAAATATTTAGCCTTTTTTTTGCATTTATCTTTAGTTATACTTTCTTATTTTTATCTAATAACTAGCAAAATTTATTGAAGCTCTGAAGCATTACGTACAAAAAAAAAACAGCATTTGTAGAATGTAGATGAATTAAATAATTTTCATTCACCTTTATTCCTTAGCTTCCTGTTTTAATTCACAAAATACTTCTTGTAAAACTGTTGGAAAAAAGTTTTAAGGATATGGAATCACTCTACTGTATACTCTTCTCAATATTAATCTTCTTAGTATCACTATTGTATTTTAATAAATATTTATCAGAATATGACAATATCTTGGGTCTATATCTTGATAATTCAATGCTTTAATTATAGTAGTTATACTTGTAAAATCTAATGCTCCTTTAAATCCACAAATTAAAAGCATAATGATAATTCATATTCATTAGTTCTTTATAAATCTTCTCTCAATATTTTAGTGTGATTTACTATATTTAAACTATTTTTAAATCTAGTTTGTTCTTTAGGTTGGATAAAATCCAAAGTTCACTGCAGATAAGTTATAATTATCTTGGTAAAAAATGTATATAAAATTGATAAAAGACTGAATAATTTGTAAATTGTAATATATTCTTTATCCACTTTTTTAAATATCAATATTAGTGCTAAAATTGGTAAAGATTAAAAGATAGAAATTCTGTGAGTAAATTTGGTTATGATAATTGAAATGAGTAATGACAGAGATTTGTAGGGTTCACTGAAAAAATTAAAAATTGTATATTATGAATTCTTTTTTTAAGAAAAAACTAAACAGAAATGGGCATGGATGCATTCAAATGAAGATACAGCAGAATTGGATTGTATTTTGACTATCAGAATATATATATATAGTAACTGTGTAATGTTCTTAATAGATTCAATACAGTGATTGATTAATGAGATTAAAATATGTGTTAATGCAAAACTAGAGAGACAATAATTATTAAAAATTCATTATTAACTGTTGATATTCCGAACCTTTAAAAACAATCAAATGAATTTAAATGAGAACTTACAAATTATTTTAAAATAATAATAGATTTTGAAGATGGTTCAGATTTGAAAGAAATCAATGAGAAGATAATTAATACACTATTAAAAACTGCAAAAAAAAAAAAAAATAATACTACAAAACACCAATTTAGGAGGAAATTTTTCACTGAGTTAAAATAATGTATGAAGAAAAGAAATATAAAAATACATAAAAATAACCCATTAAGTAGAATTGAAAATGTAGTTTTGTAAAATGATATGACTGAGAAGGAAAGCTATAGAATAGAATAAAAGCCTCAAAAGTGTGAAGTAACATTGGAACAAAATTATTTTTGCAATGAAAAGAAAAGATGTAACTATTACTAAAAAGGAAAATGACATGATTCAGAACAGGAAAGCTATAGAAATTCAGAAACGGATTAAAGAATGAATTCCATAGATATGGTTTATGCAAAGATATGGCAACATAGATGAAGTTTTAAGGATCTGTGAATTAAAGGACTTGGCAATTCAAAGATTCTTATGAATCAATGGAGAAGACTAGGGTTATTGGCTGTAGTATGATCTCAAGATTTCTTTTAAACAAATGTATTTGCGTCATGTAGCGGATGATCAGTCACCTGCATTTTTTTCCTTAATAAAAAAAACGACATGTTGAAATGTGAAAAAAGAATTCTATAAAAAAATATGCAGTAATAAAAAAGAAGAAACAAAATAGCCCTTCAAGTTATTACAACTTATTAACTGCCCAGTTAAATAAACAAATAACTAAATAAATAAAGAAGTGAGATATGCAATTAAATATTTGAAAAGAGAAAAGCTCCAAGAAGTGATTGAATTATAATTGATAATTTTAAAGGAAACAGATGAATATATATATATATATATTTACCAAACTATATGATAAAGATGTGCTAGATGATTGGAAGATTGCAGTAATATATATAATGTATTTTACACATTAAATATTTTATGTCTTTACATCTAATATGGAGTGGAGTTTTATTCTAGTACTATAATTTGTTACGTAGATTGTCTGTACAAGAACTGATATTTCAAATGTAAATGATTAGTGTTCCTTTTGGTTAACTTCTATAAGGATTGTATAATAATATTGACATTGTATGGACAGAATTATTCTTAATTTTTGCACACACCCCCACATATATATATGTGTGTATATATATGTGTGTGTAATGAATTGAGAATGTGTGTATATGCTTTACCAAAAATATTTATTATTAACAATAGGTATTACTATATTAGTCAAATGCAATTTAAGTATAATACACCATAACCATTATTTTTGGTTGTTATTGAATCTTGGAAATAAAATGAAATGTGATTGGTTCAGCTGATGAGAAAGTATTTTTTTCAAAATCACTGATTATAAGAATCTTTGTGTAATTTTTGGTATCTGTGATAATAATTTATACTTTATAAATGATTCTGTATTATGTCTATATTTATTCCATGGAGCTATATTACATATATTATATTTTTTATAAACATATAAATGGCTTTAACTTACATATATAGTAAAATATTAAATGAAACATTTCTGCTCAATCTGCTACTTGAATTACATGATTCATCAAGCAATTAAATATATTACACTATCGTAAGTAATATATTACAAATTTTCCAATTAATTCCATAAAAAACATAGCGCAATTAATATTGTATTAAAAATTGTATATACAGACGTAACAAAAAATATCATATCTATTAGGTCTTGTCAGGAAAGTGAAGTCGATGTTAATAATGTAATCATTTTTTGATAATATATTATATAAAAATAAATAATTACTTTGAATTCTTTTTTCTTTAATACAAACTGCTGCTATATATTGGTTTTATAAACAAGCACTTTTTGATGTCATGGACGATGTTAGTTTACCAACAGGATGCAACCTGCAGATGTTACCATGACACCCATATTGCTATAAAATAAAAATTGTTGTTGAAAGTTTGGAAAAAAGTCATATTTTGGACTGGTCTTCTGAAAATCTTGATTTATTAGTTTATTAAATATTAAAAGCAATATTTTTGACTTTTTGCTTAGCAATAAGTTTTGTTTATCTTTGATTTTTAAATAAGTACAATATTATTTATTTATATATCTTTTGGCATGAAACTTTTATAAATTTGCTTTCAAAGCAATTATCAATAATTAATATTTAAATTAGTCATTTAAGCAAATAAAGTATAATGACATTATTGAATCTCAGAAGGAGAATAGATGTCAGTTAGATTTACAGATATTACTAAAAATTTTACTTTAGAGATTTAAAAATACCACATCATCAGAAAATCTCCTGTTGATGTAAGTAAATGTACACATATTTTTATAAATTATATTGTGCATATAAATAACTTATTAAAAATGCGATGCTGTAATAAATCGTATTAAAATTAAAAAGAAAAAAAAAACAATTACAAATGACAATTTAACTACTTAGATAAACAGCTTTTAGTTGAAATAATTTAACATATACACGCGCATTCATGAATATATACGTACGTATATATATAGGTATATAGGTAAATCATTCTACTTCAGAGTATGACTTTAAAACACTCTAAATGTTGAACAAAGAATCAAGAATAGAATGAATCCATTTATTTTTAGTAGCTCTGATGTTTATAAGTATACCTTTGTCACAATTATTAATAATTCAGAGCGAAATTAATTTATTAACCATTTAAGAGATATTAAACTCAGAATTAATACATTAACTTCACTCTAAATTACCAAGGATGTTGACAAAGATATTTTATAAACATCAGAGCTACCAAGAATAGGTGAATTTATTCTATTCTTGATCTTTTGATCAACATTTAGTGTTTGTAAATGATAATCTGGGAGAGAGTGGTTTACTCCCTTTGTTTACATATTCAATGAACTATGTTTAATTTAAAGTTTATATATGGGTATATACATACCCAAATACATACATACATATATACTCATGTGTGTGTGTATATATAAGTAAATATAATACACATGTGCATATATATATACAGCATCTTAATGACGAAAATATCAATCTAATTTTAATAAAGAACACATGTATGCACATATTTATACATAACTTACAAGCTATATTTAACAAATATTTATTTTACTGAAAAGTTTAATTGAGATATAGGCACACAGAAGCCTAGTTTTAGAAGCTTTCATAGCCAAATATTGATTTGAATAGAAATTACCAAACGTAAGTTGTAATTTTGTTTTATACTTAACTCTTTAAATGATGCCTTATTAATTTTAAATATAATATTGTTGCATGCGCATAATCAGAAACATAAATATATATGTAGACAAACACAGATACATTTATAAATATTGTAAATATAACAGGAATTTCTATGTATTTATCTAAATACATTTCAACTACTATATAATCAATCAAACAGCAAATTAGTAAGATGAAAGTCATATCTAGTAGCAATATTGTTATCTGATCAATCTTGAAATTGATGACAGTTTTTAATTGTTTGTTTGCCTGTTTACATCATAGCTGAAATGTATCTAAATAAATACATCACAATTCCCATTACATTTTCAATATTTACAACTATAAAGTCCATAAAAAGGTGATAATTTTATATATATATAATATAAAGTTAAACTATCTGTAAATAGTTCACTGTGGAACAATTACTTCTTCAGTACTTTCTTAAAGAAATAGTGAATAGAAAAATATTCACTGGTTAGTCAAATCATTGATGATGTAGCTTTGCAATTTTTATTGCTTGTTTTATTCTCTATTCAAGAGAAGTTAGATAACAATTTACCAATCAATAATTGTATAATTAGATATATTTAAGAGCTTGAAATGAAAAATTTTTAAACCTCCATTGAATCCCAGACTATCATTCTGGAAAGTGAATGTGATAAAAATCTCTTTACATATGATCAAATTATTTACCCAAACAGTGAATTTGGCAGTATACTAATGTGGATGAATGAGTTAATTATACACATATATAGTATAACAAACAATCATATTTAACATTTCATACATATATATTCTAAATAAGATTATTACAATAAAAAATCTAGGTGAAGTAATAACATTTAATTTAAAATAAAATTTGATTGACATAAATAGATTGATATGAATTCAATATAAAATAATTGTTGTTTATTTTTAAATTACAATCAAACATCAAATTAATTCTAAAGTTATTTCTAAATCAATGAATATCTTCTTTAAAATCTTTTATATCCTTTCCTGGCATGGCTATTACTTTAGCTTCAAATTTATAGAAAAACATAGGGGAGAATTTTTAAAACGAGCTCAATAATTTTTTAGACGATTTAACCTGAATGGCAATTACATATCCAAGTATGCTTAGATGATAAGTAAATATAATTTAGTCAGAAGAGTACAAATTTAGCAACTATAAAAAGTATACAACTGTAATAAGATTTACCTTTTTATCATAGAAAAAGGAGGTTGACTCAATGGAATTTCTTTATCATAACAGGTATATTTAAGATAGTCAATCAACTTGTTTGTTTTTTGTATTATTCAAAATGTCTGCTTAAAACTTTATTCATAGTTAGAGCATACTTTTTACCATTAAAATTAAACTTTATTAACAAATCTTACCTTACTATTATAAGCTCTGTCTTTTGAAATCTAGGTGTGGGGGCAGTAATATGGATGTTTCAATACAATTTTAGCAGTAAAAAGATCAATAATCTTTACTTAAAATTATTAATAATTAATTGTTATATTTCATTTCTATTCCAATTATCTAGTATTTATCAACATTTTTCGTATAACCAAAAAAAAAAAAAAAAAAATCACTTGATCCCAGCTTACACAATACTTTCCAGAAGAAAGCTCTCTTTATTTTGCTTCAATACTTCTATATATTATAAGATTGAACAACCATTAATTACTTGATAGTAGTGCTTGTTAAATCCATATTTAATATTACCCATGAGAAAAAATTAAAAAATATAGATAGACAGCACCAAATTGAATAGGCATTACCATCTAGATTCTATTGTTATTCAAGTTTACATTAGGTGATGGCACTAGAATATAATAAAGATTTGTTCTTAGTTGTGTAAACTGAGAGCATACCATGCTTTTGAGCATTGTAAAAGTGGCTACAGTTTATTTTAAAGCTGATAATAAAATATATAAATGCTTTCTATACAATTATGTAAGCAGATAACAAAAATGAGGGTCCAATACATCCAGGTGTTCTATATGTAGATCCAACACTCTTTTCTGATGAGTCTTAAGGTAAAAACTAATATGGGGATATAGATAGGATAACATGGATAGTGATTTAATAAAATTCCTTCTAGCATCTCTTGATTACTTGAGCTTATAATAGAGTGTGGCATAGGAGTAAGATAAATTGCATTTATCATATTCCCATGTTCTATTTTGTTCTATTTTAGTTTTTAATAAACTATGAATACAACTTATCAGGTTGTTTTATTTGTTAAACCATATAAAGTTTTTGAATTTTTTCTTCAACTTTTCAATAGTAGATCCAAAAACAATTTTAAATCTAAAACCTCAACATTATCACATTGATTGGCCTACCAGATCAATACAATCTTACAATATCTAGTTGCTTATTTTAACTAGATATAGCAAAGTGATTTATTATTTCTAAGTATTAGTAAAAGAACAAATTAAGAATTCTAATTATAGTCAATGTTTTTGCTACAGTCTTTGAAAAAATCATTTTTATATTTTCATATATCATTTTTTAATGACATGTAAGAATGAAATGTCATTAGCCTGAAATTTCTGGTTTCATTTGGGGATTGTTTTTGGATTTTAAGAATAAATATTTTAATATTTCATTATAAATGTAAAGATTGCTAAAATAAAAAGAAACATTAATTTTACTATAAACTGTTCTATTTTGTGTATTTTTTGTTTATACTATTTAAATTTATTTTATAATCATGCACAGTTTACTTTTATTGTCAATCTAATAGATTCTGCAGCTGTTCAATTGTTTGATTCATTGGAGATATGGATAAGTATTGTATCAATATGGTTTCTAAGGTCTGTCCACAACATTATAATTGCAAGTTGAACTTTAACAGTAACAAATCTAAAATTTAATTTTTGTTTTTGTTTCTGGATAGTAGGTACAATCAGTAGATATGAATAGTTCTAAATTGCATCTATTCAATGCACATTTCAGTAAATAAATTTTTACATTACATTAATAAAGACAAAAAATCAGTTTTTATATATTTTTAAAGAAATATTATTTTGTTTTAAGTATATTTTCTTTTTTTGGATGATATTTTTTTTGTAATAAATACAAGAGATATATTTTATTATATAATTATTAATATTTTTTGAAGCAGTAAAATTCATGAGTAAGATAGAAAAAAAACTCATGTTTGTATATAGAGATAATTTTTAAAAAAAATTTTCAACATTCTTTAAAATTTTTTAATTATTTTAATTATTTGTTATTAGTTTTAAAAATATTGTAAACAATAATTATGTTAAAAATATTTTAATTTTACTACAAACTCTATACAAACTGAAGGCTACATGTATGAAAAATTAATTATACATTCTAAGTTTCAACTTAATTGCATTTAATGTTCTACATAACTCTTTAAAATATAATATATGTTTATTTTATACTGATATAAATATTTTTATACCAGAATTTAAAATAATCACTCAAAACAATACTTTATTTTTATGGATTTATTTCCCTTTGCTTTTAATGCCTTATTCAAAATATAGTTCAGCATTGTATTTGACAATTTAACTGTTTGCAATGTTTAATGCTATATTGAATTCTTAAAAAATGATTTGAGACTAATTTTTATAATTTCAGTTTTAATAATGTTAGAGCAAAATCCTATATACAGACAGAAAATAGAAAAACTAAGGCAAAAAATAAGGCTAAGAAAAGTAGTGATTAGCATTAAAAAAGTAAGAAAAAATCAATATCTGATGAAATTATTACTTTATTGTTTGTTCTTAATTTTTAATTTATCATTAATTAAGTTTAAAATTACATCTTCAGTATTAATTTCTTTGTATTCATCACAAAATTCTCATTTAAACCATATATAATACTTTTTATCTGAGATAATCTATAACTTCAGAACTTACAAAAAAAATAACCATAAGATTTCATCATATTTACTTGTACCTCATAAGTTAAAAAATCTCAAGGCATCTATAAGAAAAAAGATTCTTCCTAATAAAAGATACAAAATAAATAATTTCCAAAAGATGGCTATGCATTTGCAATCATATAAATTGGCTTCTTGTCTATCTAAAACTAGAAATTAAAGGCCACTGTCTTTATCAATGATAAAATGAGTCTCCTCTTTTCCTTTTACATTTTTTATGCACACCAGTGATATTATCTTGTTTTATTTATTGTCCCACAAAGATAAAATTTAATTGCATATAGCTCATTTGCTAGCTGTAGACTTGAAAATAATGTGATGCAAGATGTTTTAAAACTATTGACTCTACAGCATGAGTATTAAGCATAAGCAAGCATCTGGATTTGATTCTTTGCCTGCACCAATTTCATGTGGTATAATAATCATTGTAGCTATCACCACACACACACCCCACTTGAAATATCTCTTTATTGGTTTTAAGAGTGTATATTGTCACATAGTACCACCAAATAAATTTTGTAATTGCTTCATCAACTGCAATCTTTCTGTGCATCTGATAATTAGCCTTGAAATTTATATTGCACTGCTCTATAATAACATAATCTTATAGATGCAGTTAAAATCATATTTGTTATACAAACAGACATGCTGGTACAAACACGCTATTACAAATGCAGACATGCTAAAATTTTTTTAAACCTTTTGAGGGTCATTATATCTACAAAATAAGTTTGCCTCAAACTTGTATCAGAGTCTCAAAATTATATTGCACATAATCACTTAATTTTATAGATGCAAACAAAATCACTACTTTTGTTATATTTGAATACAAATATAATTTATATACTACATGGATATGCTAATATCAGACAAATACATTAATAAATTATATATTTATCAAATAATTAAAAAATTAAAAATAATAATAATCAGATAATGAAAAAATCTAAAATTAAATACTTACATATAATATACAAAAATCAAATTTGTTTTAAAGATAAAGGCCTTAAAATTGCAAAATCTTTAAAGCATGTTGAATTCATTTTCTAATAATAATTTGCCAGTAAAACATTTAGGCCTTTGTTACCCTCTTTGTACAATCTAATAAAGTGAGGAGAAAAAAAATTAATGGAGTTACTAAAAAAAAAATTGATAAAAAGTCGAAGTTTTTTCCGATTTTAACATGCAGTATATAGAATAAAAGAAAAAAATCAAACTGCAGAAAATGATGGTATTGGAACGTGCATAGATGATTTGAATTCCTGCAATTTTAAAATGAAAACAAAGAAATTTTAATTTCAAAAAAAGAGCAGCCTTAACTTTTATGAAATAGTGCATAATGCAATCTTTTTTAAAATTATGAAAGACTTACATAAATTTGTTTTTTCTTCTCACTGATTTTCTATTCTCCATCTTTTATTTAGCAGTTGGATGTAATTTTTTAAAAATATTATTTACAAAATCAATCACAAATTAAATGAATTGGATTAAAATTAAAGAAAAAGAAATCATTGCATTTAGGCTTATTATTTTATAAGTATGTACTGAGTATATATTTTTAAATTTTGCTTATAAATGTGGGAACAAATTAATTTGTTTATGTAAAAAATTAGAGAACACATTTAATTTTTTTTTGGGATAATAGATATTCATATTAAAAGTATTGTTTCTTTGAAAATTTCCAGACTACCTGTCTGAAATAATTTAGTCTGTTTTATGACTAAACTAGCATTTTTTGCTTGGTCTAAATCATAAACTCTTTCAAAATAGATAAATAATAAATAATGATGATGACTTTTAAAAGAGGTGTGACATGACAAACTAAATATATTTGTTTAGCCAGGCAAGTGGTGTGAGTGTCATTTGCTTTTTTCTCCAAGAAGTTATTCATTTGTTTATGGTATGGGGTATGTGTTATCATGGCTTGAAAATATATCCAGGATATTACACATTTGTTGAGAAAAATGGAGTTACATTAACAGTACTATGCATTCCTATTGAATAAAATAAAATATATTGATCATTAATGAAGTTTAGAGTCTATATCTGAGTTAAAAATAATATAATAATCTTTAGTCTAATAAAATTAAAGTAATTGAATAGTTAATTGCTTAAGAGTTTGAATCCTGAAAATACAAAGCTTCCCATCTTTAACTGCGCTAAACAATCCAGGATATTTAAAATAATTTTTAATAATTATTAATACTATAATTTAAAAGTGATTATGTTATTAAGCATCTGAAAATGCTTTAGCATTTGTAAATGAAGTATTACAAATTTCATGAAATACAATCTTATTGACTTTATTGTTAAACTATAAACATATTTTTAGCATTTTTCAGTTTTTTGTACTATTGTTACATTATAGAATTGTTTGTATTATTAATTGTTTTTTTATTTGGAATCATCAGATTTATATTCTTCCTCTATTTGTTGTTTCTGCAATTAATGTATATATATCCTTTCCAGGTTTTTGTAATTTCAAACTGCCCAAAATTGCCAATAGTAATATATATATATTTTTTTGATAAAATTAGGACCATCTTTTCAGATAATGTTTAAGTACCAATCATTATGACAACTCTCCCTAAGAAAAAAATTCAACTACCAGATATTTTATTCAAAAATCTTTCAACTTGTTTATGAATTTTTTTTGTTTAGACTGGGAAGTATTCGCAAACATTATAAAGAACTTGACTGAGATTTTAACAAAAATATGGATTTTTTAGTGGCAATCTTTTAATTCTTACACTGTATTCCCAGAATAAATTCCTCATTGGCTGTTTGTTTTTTAGTTTGGGTTTTGATAAATGGAAGATTTTAAAATTTCACTTCTGAAGATAAGAAATACAGTTGTAAGTTGCTCTGAATCTGTTGGTGAATCTACAATAACTTACAAAGAGTATATTTTCTCACCCTACTGAAAAGTCATTTATCTTCAGCTTGAGTCATCAATGGAAAACAGATGGTGTAGTATTTAATATCCCCATCTTCAAGAGTTTCTAGCTTTAAATTTAGAAACATATTTTATTCTTTTATAATATTCCAAGATACTAGATTACAATTCAAAAATTAAATAACACTGAACTATTTGATGTCCATTAATTTCCCAAGATTACTGTACACGACTTTAGAGTATAATGAAAAGAAGTGTTGGAAAAATTATATCCAGCTGATTTTATTATAAGATCTGGAAAATGAGAATGTTTGAGGCTTATAAGAATCCTATTTCTTATTTTACAATTCTTCAATCTTGAAAAGATTTTTGATGGAACATACAGGCATGCCTTAGGTTGGTTAAACTATGCATTGAGTTAATGATAAATCTAATTTATTTGCTAGCTTTTCATATATTTTTTGTAAGGTACTTTCTCTTTTGAAATGACATAGGATATGTAAAAGAATGAAAATCGTTTGTGAGAAAGTGGATTTAAGTGCGGTAGTAATATTTTTCTTGACAGTGTTTGATTATATATCTAGAGATTTAATGTAAAATTTAATAATGTATTGTATTAAAAAGTTGAGAAATAATTTCCAACTACTATTAACATAGATAAAGGATATCAGTAACTGAGCCACAGTAGCCTTTATTTCGACTGAAAATAAGCATAAAGTTCATTATTATGTGGACATTGTAATATCTAAGCAAGTTGTTTAATATAAATCTCATGGCTTAGTAACTAATTCATTTTCTTGACATGCTTCCGATTTGTTAAAAATAGCATTATAATAAATTATATTATCTCTTTTTATAGACCATCCTTCAACAATTATTTGATTAACCCACATGAACTTATGACTTTATTCCAATAACACCTGGTATCTCTTTACTGACCAATAATGGATTGATAGTTGATTATTTATGGCCTACCATGTAAAAAAATCTAAGCCTGACAGAAAAATAAATTAACCATCATGCTATGAGATATATTAAAATATTGTTTATCTATAGCAGTTTCCACTATATAGTGCAATGTATATTTGTTTGCAAGCAAATCAATAGTTATTATAATTATACCAAGAAATTATTAATTGATGGTTCTGTTTTTTCATTGCTAATCACCACCATAATTCTAGTATAATATTCCAAGAAGTATTATAATAAATCTTTTGCATTATTAAGACAATATATTTAGTAAGAGATTTACATGAAATATCTATTGCATCAACCTGATCTGTCTTGAGAGACTAGTGATTGACATATTTTTCTGAAAAGAAGTCATGAAATATCATATATAAAAGCCTATAAAATTTATTCATCCTAGACAACCATACCCTTAGGTGGAAGTACATTCTCTATTTGCAGGTGTCATTAGAATGCAGTAATAGATAGAATTGAGTTTAGCTTACAATCTGTTTTTTAAACTTTCTCATTTGCTATTACACTTTCGATTATCTTTTTTTAAACAATGTATTTAAATATTCTTGTACTGTCATAAAAGATTTACTTACATATAGTTAACCTACAGGGATAGCTTAATCATAAAGAGTAATCATTTTTATATGAGTGAATGTTTTAAAATATTGTTTTAGTAATGGTATTTAGAGCTATAAGTTCCTGATTTGAAGCTTAACATGTCATCTTTGATGCTGAAGCATCACATGACTTTTCAAGCAACTAATAATTCTTTTTACATTGCCCCACTATTTCAGTTTAAAATGAATAACATCTTTTTAAATGTTGAAATAATGTTTATCTTTATTGTATTCATATTGATTTTTTAAATAAACTATTTAGATCAAATAGACTATGTTTATTAAATCAATATAAATACAATAAGGTTAAAAACCTTGAATTTAAAATATGAACGAGCAATTATAATAGGTTTAACCTACAAAGACAGCACCACAACAGATAAAATCCATAAAAATAATATTGTAGCTATAAATTAAATATGTAAACAATGAGTTCACAACCCTACCAAGCCTGAGAGTGCCATAAATTTATTTTACACTCATCTCACTCTCACTAATCTGATCAACAGGGTTCACTACCATTTAACTCGAGAATTCCCAAACTTTTTTCGACCACAAACCCCTTTATAAAAAACTTTTAAAATGTCGACCCCCCCTAGTAATTTATTTTAATTATTCAAATTAATAAATTTGTACAGTACTCGATATTAAATATTTCACTGGATATCAAACTTTTCATTTTAATCACTTGTAATTAATGATTGGAAAAGATGAAAGGACTACGGAATATGAAATTATCTTATGCAACATTTAACGAAAATTAAAGCAAAAAAATACGAGCAGAGTTTTTTTTTTAATTTTTGACATTTATGAAATAAATATGTAAATTCAAAATAAGTACAAATATTGAAATAACTTTATTAAACATAAAAATGAAGTGAAAAAAAATCAATATATTCAGACAGAATTAAACATCAACAAAATTACAACAATGAAAGATTTTAATCAGAATTATAAAAATAAAAATACCAAATAAATTAGCTTGGAAAACTGAATTTAATGAGAAGGGTAAAACTGGTGATCTGTCAACAATTTATCTGTCTGGTTTTAAATTAGTGAGTTTCATTCTCAAATCTCCATGTTCAGTGATATGCAATCAATGTCTGTCCTGAATCAGGTCTAAACTGCACTGCAGCTTCTGTCTATAAGATATGATGACGGAACTGCCAGCAAATACTTTTGTACAACAGTCCTTAGAGCTGGGTACAGAAGTGGAATATCTTGTTGCAGCCAACAGTTTTGATAACCATGTTTGAATTGTATCCTGAGATCCTTCTTCATGCTGAAGGTTATCAGCTCATCTTGCAAAATTATATTTGATTCTGCATTAGTAATGTATTGGTTTCTTATCCAGTCTGGTATTTCAAATGATAGAATATCTTTGAATCTAGTTTTAAAATCTACATAAAGAGCCTCGAAATAGTTGCATACAGCAAGATGTTTTCTTTTTAGCTTGTGCCTATATTAAATAAGTTAGAGATTTGGGAAAGCTCAGATCTTCCAATATTTTGCTTACAAAACATTAATCTGACAACAAAAGTGGATACACTGATTTTGCTTTGATGAGATTCAAATTATCTTCTTGCAGTTGTAAATCAACATCATTAAATTTACCAAATAAGTTGGTTAAATAAACAATATCTGTTCTATTCTTAAGTAAATTTTCTTTCAAACTGAAATCCTATTCTTCCAAAAACTTTAAAGCAGATTGAAAAAGTGCAAAAAAATCTTGTCAAACATAAACTTTTTGATAGTATGGAGAATCAATCGATAGAAATCTTCATTACTTTCCTCCAGTAAAGTCTAGTATTTAAAGTGTTACTTCAAATTTTGTTCATAGCTGTTATAACAAACTAAAGCACTTGATGCAATTTTTCAGTAAGGTTCTTGACTACTAAATGTTGCCTATGGATTATGCAGTAAGTTGCAAGCACTTCAGGGATGTGTTGTTTCAGGAAACTTATGAAACCTTGATAGCAACCAACCATAACTGGTGCTCCATCTGTTACAACAGATATTATATTTGTCATTAGAATTGGTTTTTCCCCCTGAAAAATAGTTCCATTAAATCAAAAATTGATTCACCTCTGGTGTTAGTTTCTAAAGTTTTAGCAAATAGCAGCTCTTCATGCACTTCCTGATCTTGAATAAAGTGAATATAGCAACAAAGCTTCATTACTGGGTAATGTTGACTCATCCATTTGAAGGGGGAAATGTTATTTGCAAATGATTACACAGTTTTTCACATCATGACTCATTTCATAGATATGTCTTTAAACTGTGTTATTGCTCAAAGGAATTCTTTTTATAACATCTTGTTCAGATTTGTAGAGTACAGTGTTCCATATTTCCATGACAGCTGATAGAATCAATTTCTCCCTTATGATATGTGACTTGCCAGACTCATGAGTAGGGATATGTTGTATGACGCTCTTGATCCATCATCATTTTGCTTCAATGATGAAACAAATATATTATTATTGTAGTTCTCTTGAGAATTTTATCTTTAAGTGATTAAAAGTATGATAAATCTTTTTTTTGTCAGGGTGAATTCTGTTCAAGTGATTTGCTAGTTTTGATGGTTTCATAGTATCGTTGCTAAAGACTTTTTTGCATATGAGGCACGTTGGTAAATGTTTGTTGATAATGATGGGACAAATCCTAGTTTCAAATAGTCCAAGATGTACTGTCTGCATTTTTTTTGGTTCAGTCATATTATTATTGTAAGAAATAAAATCTTTTATTAACAAACAATTTCTACAGCCCCTGTGATAAAAAAAGTATGTACTTATTTGAAACAGAAAATATTTGTTCAAACTCGGATAAATAAATTGTATCCTCTGATTTTCTTTTTTGTAGTACTGCTCCTCAATAAATAATTATATTCAAACTTCAAATCACAAATACATACATGTCACATCAAACAAACCAATTTATAGTGTTTTATAAAAGCATGACTATACAAGACTGCTAGATTATGTTAATATTAATATCTTCTCATCACATCATGAGCAAGTGCGGATATGCAATGGTTTTTCATGTCCATACTCGCTTTGATTCGTTCGATAAGACAATGCACAGACATGTTTGTGCTACATATATTTTCATGAATTCTTAATGTGATTTTTTTAATGATACATTTTACCTTTTCATTTGCAAGTTTGGTATGTTATATGTTTTTATCAAAAAAGTGCTCTTTTGAATTAGTTTACTTATTAATTAAGTATCTATTGGAATCATAGATATTTTGAAGCAGCAAAAAAATAGCAGTAGTAAGGAGGTCTATTTTTGCTGACATCAACCCCCAATTTTTTTATTGAGACTATCAACCCCTAGAAAGTTCAAATCGACCCCAGAGGGGCGATATTGACCACTTTGGAATCTCTTGATTTAATTCAATGTTTTGTTTTTACCTTTCCCCATAATATGGGTCTTTTTTCATCACGCTGTATATATACTTTTCGTATCTCATGGAGGTGTATGAAATTAGGTCTTTTAAAGAAAATAAATACATATTCCAAGAATAGCACAAACAGTGAAGAGGAGCAACAAATCTTAAGATTTAAAACACTAATATAAATCAAATATTTACAGTTTCTTATCAAATGTTCTGCAATTTGTAAACAAAAGAGAAATAAATAAATATACACATTCCTATTAATTTATAATAACATTTTATTGGGAAAAAATATTCATATAAATTTAAAATAATAATAACGAACAGTAACAACAACAACAATAATAATATAAAATTGTGAAAACTTTATAACATTTTTTTAAGATGTTGAAGCCTTCTAGAGATCAACTTACCAGAAGTTAAAAAGTGCACTCTAATTAGAACTGTATTAAAAAATCTCTTCTTAGAACAAAGGCATTTTAATTTATGCATCTATTTATTCACTTATTAAACGTTGATTTCTTTTTTGATAGATTGCAAATGTTATTTATAGTTATAATAAAAAAATCTTGATTATAATTATAATAGTAATAACTAGATATCTGTTTATAAACAACCATAATCTTATCTTAATTGGTCAACTATGGAATGGCTAACTGTAAAAAAAAAAAAAGCAATACTAAGCATTTGGTTTTTTTAAACAGATTTAATGTTTACTTGCTCCCAACTTTCAGAATAATACATAATGGAAACAGTAGATCGCAGATCCCTTTATTTATAATTATAAACACCATTTCCAAATATAGAATTATCAAAAAGTAATCAATATTTAAATCAATATTAATATTAATAATGTTGAATTAATGACAGTTTATTATAATGCTGCTTATTTAGATAGGTAATACGAATATCTTGTAATTCATTATTGCATAGATAAATTCTTAAAATAGCAACTTAACTATATATTTTTTAAAATTTTTGTTGTAACAGACTGGATGAAGTATTTACGATCTTTCTGGAGAGATGTTTTAAGCAGCTGAAAATCATTATCATATGTAAGTGGTTTATATTGATTTTGACAGACATACAATGTACAAAATTAATCAATATTCCAGTGTTGTCTTAAAATATATTTTAGTAAATAAAGCACTTAAAAATCATGTTAAATGTCAGCTGTTTAAATTGATAGGCAAAATGTACACTTTCAAAAAATCAATTTTTTAAAGCCCCCCTCCCAACAATAAATAACATTCTATTGCAGGGCAAATGATTCCCAAATATCGTCGTCAATAGGGGTATCAAAGAAAATACCTGACTAATCAGGTTATTCAACTGCTGATTGGTCAGATTTTTTTAGTCTCTATATCATCTTTCAGATAGGAATATAATTGGATGGCTATTTTGGATTTGATATATATATTAAACCAAATACGCTAATTAACAATTAAATAACTAGTCAAAATTAAATTACAAATTCACTAATCAATGATTTTTCTGCCAAGGCAGATATCTCAAGTGCAAAGCAACCCAATCTAATTTAAATATAAACTATCTTACTTTCTCAAAATTCCAATTTACATTACAATTACCTTTAATATCTCTTTTTTATATATAACTAACCAATGCAGTATGTGAAACTGTATGTAAACTTTGGAATAAACAATTTTCAAATGCTATTTAAATCAATGAATCAACCTGTTTGCCGAACTGTCTTAAACGTATAAAGTGATCTTTTATGCTTATGCTATCTCAGATCTTATTGAGACAAATCTCACAAATGATACTGGGTTTAGGCATAACGTAAGTCAAACACATATGTAAACATAAACTAAAATAAAGAGCGTGCTAATAGCTCTAACAAGCTTATCAAATTAAGTCATGTGATGTATGACTTTTTTTATTTATTTACTGATATGTAAACATAGTCTTTTTCAACTTGATAAACTTCATAAATTAGTGATAATTTGTACTCATTGATAAGGGAAAATTAGTGGTTCGTGGTTTTAGTGGCTATATATATATATATATGTATTATAAAGAAAAAGTTAAAAATTCTGATTTACAATACTTAATGTAAAATATAATTATTATTATTATTATTATTATTATTTAGTTATTGATTGTTAAGAATATCTAACAGCTAGCTATACAGAAGAGAGGAATTGTAATTTAACTATTATTATTAAGGTCTATAATTGATTTTAAATTTCTAAAAACTGTCGTCCTAGTTTTCTATTCTTTTTTTTTTCCGAATTATTAACTATTTTTCCAACATTCTTAATATAATAATAACTTGTACTGTCAATCAAATCTGTCTACAAACTCTGATCTCTGCATCTTTTTCTTCACTGCTTTATCTTGACTCCACTATTTTGAAAATGGAAAATTGAAAACGAATATATATATATATTAAAAATTCGATATCTAGATATTTTAAAAATAAAAATAAGTAGTTAAAGTTTCAAGATGCAATTAAGATCAATTAAATTATAAAATTATGCTATTATTATGACTGAAAACTTTATGGTGGAATGGTTATCGTGTTGGCTTAAACTGCTCAGGGTCAATCCCAAAATTGATTCACCCATTTTTATAAGTATCTGAAGAATTTCTAAGCAAATATTAGATTATCTTTAGCTAATACAATCATGATCAACTGTGCTGACTCTAAATAGCATGTAGTGAATTACAACTTTTTCTGATGAATAAATGTATAATATCACCATTTAAAAGCAAATCTAAAAGACTGAGGAAAAGATGGTGCAACATACACGAATTACTGTTTCACATTAATTAAGTAGCTAACAAGTTTTTCTTGGTATATTTGCTGAGAGATTCTTGACTTCGTTTAAGGAGTAGCTACAGTACATCACAACACATTTAGACTATAATTTAGATGAAGCAAAAATCTCCTGGGTATATAAAAACGATATAGCTTTTTTATCCAGTTAATTAATTTATATAGACTTTCACTATAAATATCTATAACGGGAAAAAGTCGATGGTTTGTTTTATTTTAAAAATACTTAATCTTTTGTCTTCTTTTGCAAATTATCATCACCAGAAGAGTAACTTGAATAATTTTTGATAGCCTAAAAGCTCATTTATTGACAAATTATAACGATGATTGTCTGGAGAGAAACTTTAAGTATATTTGAAATAATAATATACAAATGAGACATCAAAATTAATTATTGTGGGCTCAGGGAATACTTGGCAAAGAAACAATATATTGCAAATCAATATTTTTTTTTTTACCTCTATTTGGAATCAATTTAGAAAGATTGTCTGCATTTTGAAGCGTGATGCCCCCCCCCCCCCCAGATTTTGGCAAGAAACGGCAGATCAATAAATATTCATTTTATGTGTTTGTAAAAAATAGTATTTTATTGCAATTTATGTATATATGTCATTAGAAATAATATATATTTACAAATAAATAATAATTTGAAATGTTATTGATAATAAAATAATTTGTTACGTTTTGATTTCCAAGTATCAAACTCATCTACTTCAAGCAAATACAGTAATGATTATAACCAATCATTTACTAAACTAGAGATTGTCTCTACTATAGATATAATCTTGAAACCTCAGTTAAAGATTAATATATCTGATTTTTTTTAATTGAGCACATGCACACATGGTATTATTTATATTTTTTCATATATCTTTATATCCGCTAAAAAAAAAAAATCTGAATAAAGAAATTATGTTAAAAAGATAATTTAAATTTAAATATAAAATTTGTGCAATTATTAAATATTATATATATATAATATTTAAATACAGGTATATTGTCTATACTAACATTTATCTTTTTCCCATGTATATGGTCATGTGTATCGGTTGTATAAGATGAATTAGACAACTGTAGGAAGCTTGAAATTTTAAGTTCAAGTCTCTTATAATATTTATAATACTGAGCAGAAAAATCATTATGAGAAAACATGAATGTCATAGCACTTAATAATTTACGTTATTAGTTTGGGATAAGAATATAAAAGTTCCTATTACATGCAGATTGTTAGACAGATCATAAATTATTAGACACCAAAATCAAAATGATAGCTGCAATAAAAACAGGTCTTATGTTCCCAAGAAAATTGATAATTCCTTCTTTAGAAGTATTTACTATAAATATTAATTTTCATCAGTTATTGGACACTAAAATGGCTAACTTGGATCTTTAAAACTGTCATATTATTTAAGTGTCGACTTCTTTAAAGCAGTGGTCTTCAATCCTTGATCCGAGGACCGACATCTGAGGACCGACAAGTTTGTAATAATAAAATAATAAGATTTTAAACTTTTAATTAATATAAACAATTTTTATTTATTTTTCATCTCATTTTATCCAATTAAAAAAAAAAAAACAGACCGAAAACAAAATCTAATCAAACATACATAAATTAATTTGTTGTTCTAGTTATCACAGATGTTTAAGGGGGGGGGGGAGGGGTAGAATTAAATTTTTTTATTATTTTTTTAAAAAAATGCAAAACTAAAAAAAAGTTTTTTTATTATACAAACTCCATAATTATATATATAACTTCATCTTGTATATTTAGCATTTAATACAGATGTTACATTTATCATAATCATTGTCATGTAATTACACTAGCTGTGATATTTCATTCAGGTGAATAACATTTTATTCTTGCATGTTTTAACAATGAAATAATAAATGTGTCAATGCAGGCACATTAATAAGAATGATTGTTATTGTACTGTTTCCTATGACTGCACAACTTGAAAAAGAGTGTTCAACATGTGAAGATAAGCAACACCATTACAATACGCAGTAACTAGTGTGTTGTTTTGGTCAGTTATAATAATTATGCTCATCTAAGGTTAAGCAGTTTACATCTTTAAGAAAATTTATCTGTAGACTTCTGCCTTTTCACAAAATCTTATCCTTATTTTTGCCGGTCAGCAGGTGTAAAAAGGTTGAAGGTCACTGCTCTAAAGAATGTGTTATGAATACAAGTTAATATATTAGTGGGTTAATTAAAAAGAAAAATCACAACTAATTTTCTGATAATGATCTTATTATTAGTGATTTGGTTAAAAGTAAACTTATTGCTTTTTAAATGTAATCTCATAATAAATAGAGAAATATGAAGGCAGAAGTCCAATGGCTGATAAGAAGACTTAAAAAATATTGATGAATTAAAACCCCAAAGAAGTTACAGACATAAATAATTGTAGATTAATATAATGCCAAAAAATATACAGAGATTCATTATTTGTGGTTACTCTATGCAATAAAAACAATATAAGGATCTATGAAAAGATATCATATTTCTATTAAATATAACTATGCCATTTTTTATAAGATAACAATGATATTTTGAACAAATGAAAGAAGTATTTTGATCATTTTTTGAATAATGATACAAGATTGAGATGATGATTTTTAATGATATATTTATTTTATTTCCTCAGATTTGGACAAAGATATTCAACTTTGTAAGACAGTATAGCTCTTTATAATTTAAAAAATGAATCTTGATGATATACCCAAAGTCTTAAAATATGGTTGTGATAAGTTCACTGCAAAAATATTGGAACTGTTTATGAGTATATGGACTCATGAAGTTTTGACATATGATTTTAAGCATGCTTTTGTTGTTCCCATTTTAAAAATAAAGGAAATAGACAAGATTGCAATAACTATTATGAAATAACAGTGTTATTCATTACTATTCATACATGAATGTTTCTCAGACCCAATGCAGTTTCAAGAAATGCTATAGACATGATTTTAGTTGCCAATGAAATGGAAACAAAAGTATCAGGAATGAAAGAGTGATTTATATATTGCTTCTATTTATGTAATCAAGCAGCTGACACAATTAATCAAACAGGTCTATGGTATTGTTTGAAATTAACTGGTTGTCCTCTAAAGTTTATCATGTTATACATACTTTACATGATGAAGAAAAAGAGAATATTATTACTGCAGGTGAAAAATCTGAGACATTTGAAATGAAAAATTATATTGAAATAAGGATATGTACTTGCACCAATATTGTATTGATTATTATGCAAATGGCATTTGGCATTGTTTATAGACAACTTAATGAAACAGGGATGAAGATGTGATACTGATCTGATGATGGAATTTTTAATTTGAATCAATTAAAAATGAAAACAAAAATCTCTTTTTGGATTCTAGATTTACAATATGCAAATGATTGTGAGAATTTTTTTAGATCAAAAGACAATCTGAAAAATAAATTTAATGCTTAATGCTATGATTGCAATTTATGATGATTTTGCAGTCAATGATGAAAGAAAAATTTTGAACAACTTTTAACTTGGATAGCTATTGACTTGAAAAAGCAAGCTGGTTTAGATATTTTGATAGTTTTATTCATAAAGAAGATGTCCTTTGATATTGGTGCTCTTAATAAGATAAAATATATATATTTCATCACCGGGAATTAATTGTGGCAACTAAATTAGCTGAATATAGATATAATTATAATATCTATTTATGGAAGTGAGATTTGGACATTATCAATGCAATATAAAAGCATTAAAAGTTTTACTTAAGTTCTGTAGAATTTCAAATATACAATGGCAAGATCATCAAACCAATTAATATGTTCTTCAATTTGCTGGATATAATACTATAGAGTCCACTATTGCAAAATCCCATTTTTTTTGGGATTAAACATGGAAAACAAATGAACAACATAAAACTTTTTAAAAAGGTACTTTAAGTTGAACTTCAATATAATTTTTGTGGGACAGTCATACCCTGTTTACATTATAAGTACTATCTCAAAGACATTCCAAACAAGTAAAACATTTTTTTATTAAGGAATTATTTATTGAGATACAGATCCTATAGATTACAGCTCTATTCATTTAGATTTGCTTTAGTCATTATTTACATTGATTACAATTTAACTTGAATTTACATATCTCTTTTATCTTCTCCAGTTTTATGTTACATCTTGGCCTTTGATTACACTGCATCAAATTATGCAGCCATTTTCTATTTGGTAGTTGGCTTTATCTGTATAGTATTCCCTTTGTTCTTTTCTCTTTTCCTCATTCTTCCTTTCCTTATCATTTTTCTATCTTTGTTCTTTTTTCTTTCTTGTCTCTTCTTTCTTCTTCCTTCCTTCTTTTCTCTTCTACTTTTAGTTGACATATCTTTTTACTACTTAGATGTCAGTTTAAGAGGTATAATTGTCAGCTCATCTAAAGTGATCTGTTCCCATGTGTCAATCTACAGTCTGGGGTACATTATAAGATAGTCTCTGGTTTTTAGATTACAAAGGTGTTTCTTGAAGACTAACCATGGGTTTGCCAAGTTGTCTCATAAAAACTGTGACACCTGGCCTGCCACTTTGCTTGCAGAGAATAGAATGTATTGCAAAACTACAATTAGACATAGTATTGAAATATTAAAAAAAAGATTTCTGCAGAAGAAGTTAAAAGACAGCATCATAAAATATCAAATATAAAAAAAATAGATCAACATATTTTTAATTCCTTGTATTTCACAGATTGGTTAGTAAAATCATCATAAATTAAACCTCTAGAGTATTTTTTTTATCTTTTTTTTATTCTTGCAATTGGAACAACATATTTGTTTACATCTGGTTACTGCTAATAATTTTAAATGAAAAAACAAAAAACAAAACTACATTTCTAACAATTTTTTAAGATACAAAAAAGTAAAATGTAAGAGGATCTATCTATCTATTGGTAAAAAAAAACCTAACTTGCTGTAGAGATAATGTAGCATCCAAAATACCTGTTTTTTATGATAAAGTCCTAAATTATGATAAAAAGATGGAATGAAATGATAAACTACTACCAGCTACAATTACATCGAATCTTTTTAAATTATTTTAGTGTAAAGAACTATTAACTATAGATATCAATTGACATTAATTTTATTGTTCTACAATTCTTGAAATCTCCATTATAATCAATCATTATAAAATAAAAAATCAAGTGGTTTATTGTTGAAGTGTTAATTAAAATTTCAAGCACTGTTACAAAACTATTATCCATAAACAGTGAGTTCTGGAGGGCTTCTTCTAATAGAAGACCCTAAATTTATAGTTTTCTAGTGAGTGATAGACATTTGCAATAAATTGGTCATTTATAACAACTGAATGAAAATTTAAATACAGATTTCAAATCCAAATCAGCCAACCTGTATGAGCATGTAAGTTTAATATTTTATGTTAGTGTCATATCCCAGTTTAATTTTTGGATAGTGACATTTATTAAGAACTTCTAGACTTGTGCTCATACATCTAACAGCCACTTTTAACATTTTTACATTATCAAGTTAATAGGATAAACTTAGGATTGAACCCAAGATAAACTGATTATTTATTTAGTCATACAAATCTAATATTATATCAATAATATTTAATGAATCCAAGATAAACTGATTATTTAGTCATACAGATCTAATATTATATCAATAATATTTAATAACCTCTATTAATTCTGGACATTCTTTACTCTTTATCTTGGTCTGAAACTAGTCTGGGATTATCGCCATGAAGTTTATTTCATTTGCTTAACTAATCATCATTTCCTGTTTCTAAAATAAAACACTCAGTAAATCACTCTTTCTTATTATTCTTTCGTGTTTGAAATTCTATACCAATCTTTGTTCTTTACTAAAACCAAACACTATTTAGTCGTCAAACTTTTCTTATTTAATTAATACAATATTCAGTTTTTGAAAATGATATCTTCTCTGTTTAAGCAGAGCGAATTATTTTTTCATTCTCATTTTTTTTACTTCACAACATTTTACTGTTAGCAGCTAGCATCTACGAAATAATGTAGGTCTTACTTTAAGTCCTTATTAGTCAATGAGCGCATTTAGAATTACTAGCATGCTACACCTCTCCAAATCTGTGTATTTTAAAATAATAAAAAAAGAACTTTTATATGTTTTAGAAATATAGTTATTTACCTAATTAAAAACAAAACTTAAAGGCTATTAGTCAGAGAATAACAATGCCAGAATAAAAAATATTTGAATTTGTTAAACTTAATCTTTATTTACAGTTAGTATAATTTTTAGCCAAATTAAAAGGATCAAAATTTATGTTTTTATGAAAAAGTAAATATAAACACTTATTTAAGACGTAGATTCAAATTTGAATTGGAGTTAACTTGAAAAATGTTCTCCATAACCTTACTTTTTTCCTCGCTACCTATTCCATAATAATCAGTAATTGGGTATTCAGCTAAAACATAAAATAAGTGTAGAAGATAAAACAACTTTCACCATTTGAAAATTAAAAACACTAGTGAATACCTGTTTTCTCCATTACTGTTATTTTATAAGGAGCTTCTGGAGAAACTTTTATCTTCCAATGGGCTAATTAAAGGCTTTTTTTACTTATCAATCATACACACAGAGTAAGAACGAGAGAAATAAAAAATCGTAAGTCTATAACTGCCTTGTGATTAAAAAAAAATTCACATTATTATCTTTTTATATGAACATTTTATTTTTCTAAGTAATATGTAATTCGTTGTAAATTAAATGCTTCACTATAATTCTCAGACTCGTAAAGGTTTATTATTTCTTAACAGCATTTAAACAACTGATAATTTTGTTAAAGAGATCTGAAAATGATGATATCATTTATTGATCAATTATTTTTACTGTTGGTTACGCATGGAATATTAAAGTGACTTTCAGGCAGAATAACAAACTACGCAAATTCTCAAACTGTATGTTTAATCAATAACAGACCAAGTCATACTAGATTTGAATTGCTACTTGAAGTCATTATTTTCTGTTAGACTTTAAAACTATGATTGTAGTAGATGCCACTTTTTGATAATATATATATTAAAATTATTATTACACTTACTAAATATCAAACTGTTGTAAGTACTGAAAGTGCTGGCTGAAATTATCTGGTACTAGCAAATTAAGTCTATAATATATCAAAAAACCAAGTTTTAAATAACACTGCATGATAGAGAGATAGAGAAAGAAAAAGTATTCTCACCAGGATTACCAACTAACAAGTGATGAAAGTTTCTTTGCCAAGATAGCAAATTTTTCAAGTAGAAAAATAAATCAACACGCACACATACGCACATATATGTATTATAAATACACTGAATTATCTCTCCCAATTAAAACTAACATTCCAATTATCTTTAACATAAAAACCAATTTTGAACAAATTATTAACTTTTTCTAATATTAAGGGTAATTGAATTATTACTTTGAATTATGGAATGGGAATACAGTACACAGGGATTCCACATTTATTGTTAAAAGGAGGTTGCTTTGACCACAGTTTGAAATTGTTGGTTGTTATTGATATTGGAATTGTCTACGTGTTGATTGGCTCTTAATGTTATATATATATATATGTGCGAGTGTGTGTTATTTTATTATTTCTACATTTGAGAAATCTGTCTTCGTTAGGAAATCAATAATAGAATTTTTTTTAATTTGATGTTGATTAATAATCTAAATTTGAATTAATATAGTTGTTTTATTGTGTTAGCAAATTTAGTTTTTGGCATTTGATCCATCTTTTATTATCCAGTGGATGACTTGTGTAGTCAAGTCGAAACGTCGGTATATCAATATTTATATTTTTTAACACGTATGAACCCGCAAAATATGTCTTTTATATCTATAATCCGTGAAAATCTCCGTATCAACATATATATATTGCAAAAAAATCATTTCATATATTACATGATCTAATTTAACAAACTTGCATTACAAATGTTATCTAAAGAGCTTGCCAATAGCTCAACAAATTTTTTAGAATATCCCCAATCTCAGGCTGGTTTCTGCTTTTATTTAAGTTAGATAGCTGGATTTGAAGACATATGGATGTCTGAAAATTTCAGATTTTCTACTTAATAGTTAACCATTAGATAAAATGCTGGGATTGACCTAGTATTTTAAATCTAATGCTTAAATATCCTAATACCTCACTGAGAAAGCCAGAAACAGACACCTGTCTGGGATTGGGGATATTCTAAAAAGCTTGTTAAGAGCTATTGGCAAGCTCATTATATATATATAAACTAATGCTATTTAATCTTAGCAATTTAATTAAATACTGATATATTTAATTATTGAAGTCCAATAAATTATGAAGAGAAATATAATAGTAATAATCAGCCATTAAGCTAATGCACATGCAATTTGTGGATTTTTTAACTGTAAATAAATACTCTCACTTCCAAACACAAGATAAAGTCGTTGTGAAAAGATAGAATGAATCCAAATTAATCCACCTATTCTTTCTACCCAAACAAATCTTAACCATTTGGGAATTCTTGCAGAATTAATCTATTATATTTTTGAAATTAACTATCTTATTCATAATGATTTTACTGAGTCAGGCCTATGACTTGGATATGGATTGAAATAAATTTAAGATTTTTTCAGGTATCTGGGCTATTACCAACTCATCTAATCATTCAATAAATGGGTACGTTGTGGTATTTAGCTAGAAGATAAAAACAAAAATAGAAAAGCAAGCTGTTAGAAAGACTGTTGATATATAATGGACTATTCAAAGACTGTTTTAACATTTATCTATATACATAATATGAGAAATTGTCAATGTGACATATTAAATTTGTCTTAAGTATAGATCTTTCCAACTTCCCACAAACAATGTTTAAAACCATCCAGGAACTTATAAGGTTAACTATCAATCAAACCAACGAATCTCTAAAAAATTAATATTTTATTCTTAGATTCATATTGTTTGACTGGCAGTTAAACATGTGTTTCTGTGAGGTTTTTCCATTGTTTGTATTGGAGTTGAATAATTCTTCACTAACATTTTGAATTCATACATGATATATTTTCTAGCTATTAACATCAGCATTACACTGATATTTCTATTGTTTCTGATCAACAGTCTATTGGGTAATAAATGTCATCCAAAAATGTTGCAAGGAAATCCCAAAATATTACCCATAGAATGACTTATAGGATACAATCAAAATGTTGCTACTTTAACAATGATAATAGGTATATCTTTTAATAATAATTTCATTGCATTAATTTTAAATGTTTATTTTTAAGCTTCAAATTTTTCATAATATTGCCTTCTTTATAAAGTATATAATATTGATTATATTTATATAAAATTGATAACAAATAACATAAGTTTAAATAAAATTTATATCATCAAATTAGTTTTCATTTTTTATAGAAATCTTTTCAAGATGTCTACATCTAATTAGCATATGACAAATTATTCTCTAGAAAATCTTTCTCGTGATTATTACTAGATATATATTAAATATAAAATACTGATAAATAAATATAAGCTTATTATTTTTCAATTTATATTGTTCAAATCATTACATATAAATAATATTTAAAAATACATGTTTAAAGCATCCAATCATTGCATTGAATCTTTAATCATTTGAAATATTATTCAATTTTTCTAAATATATAGAATCTCATGCTTCTCTTTCTTTTTTATAGTTTTTAACACATTTCATAATTTATATATTATGTTTACACTTATTCTGTGACCATATTTAAAAAATAAATATATGATCTGATTTTGTATCTTTTCTTTTAATTACTCTATCATGTTCTTTATCTTTTTTTTTCTGACTGACATTGATAAATCATATTGCAACGATTGAAAAAATGATATAGATACAGTCACACATAAAATTATGAAAATATACAAATAACAAAATATACTAAAAACTATAAAGAGAAATGATGATTTGAGATTTTGTCTATTCAGGAAAATATGAATATATATATATATGAAATTAGGTGGGAAATGTTATTACTAAGTGATTGAAAGCTTTAAAAATGTATTTTAAGATACTATTTATATATAGTTGATTTGTATAATACAAAATAGAAAATAGTAAGTCCTTATTTATGCATTAATTTATATGCTTTTTATTTTTATTGTATTATATATATTAAATTCACGTAACTTGCTATCACTTGTATTTATGATCAATAGATGGCATTTCTAACTCTATTCTTCAGTGATGATAGCAAATTAGCTTGAAATCAGCTGATCTGAGGGTGGGCAAACGAAAGAGATAGTGAATGCTGACTCTTTTGTCGTTTATGTAAACAAATTTACACTTGTTCGGTGTTTTTGGTAAAATGCCATCTATTGATCATAAATACAAGTAATAGCAAATTACGTGAATTTAACTTGTTTTTGTTTTTTATATATATATAATGATGATCACTAGAAAAAATTGCTATAGAGTAATTTATGTTATGTGATAATTAAAAGAAGTCATCTTGAAAACGTTCTTATAAGAAACTAGTTTGGTAATGAAAATAAATTTTATTTAAACATAAGTGGTCTAAAAAACAATTTATACAAAGTTGATCAATATTATATAAACAAATTAAACTCTACACATTATCTATAATATGCCCCAACAGTCAGACATCAGTATGGGAAATAGGATAAATGTACTTTAATAAAATCAATAATAAGTATTTGATCATTTTCTTTACAAACATGGCTCACTAATACTTGACAAAGATTATAAAATGTGGTTGAAACATTGGAGCAAATTAAATAAAAAATGGTTCTTAAAATAAAAATCTATATTTGAAATGAAATATGGTGTTAAATATATTTTTTTTTAAAGTAAATTTACTATAAATATTAATAACCAAGTATACTTTTGGTTTGGTACACTACAATCATCGCAATCAACTATTAAAATAAAAACAAACAAACAATTTAATGACCAAAATTTCACAACTGTAGCAACATGCAACTGAGCATACTCTGAAATTTTATTTATTAATTAATGTTTTTTATTTTAATAGTTTATTGTGATGTTTAATAATTATAAATATAATTTTAAATTTAGAACAGAATGTCTGAGCTTTATGATGATTTAACTATGATTTGTTTGCAGTTTACAAATAAACTTCAGTCAACAAAGATTTTTTAAATTTATATTTTTTTAATAGTTTTGCTGTATTGTTGGATAAAAGAAGAAACTTCTTGTTTTTATTAAACATTTTGCTTTATTTAATTTTATTCTTATTTTTATTATTATTTCTATATTTAAAAAATTGAAATATGATTGATTAGAATGTTTTTTTCATTTAGTAGAACTAGTCAAAATAGTTATATAGTCATATATATGAAGTTTTCCATCTGTGTCATGGACAAGTCATAAGCAAACCATTAATTCATGAAGAGACATATATAAATTTATTAAGGGTAAAAAAACAAATATTTAAGATAAATTATCATAAAATGAAAACAACTATATGATTATTATATTTTTTTTCAGACGCTCATTGCTAAGGTTTACAGCCTTGTTAAAACTATATTGTTTATAATAAATTATACTTATATTATTATCATCAGCTTATTTTACTTTAGACTTTTGAAAGATATTTAATTGTTGATTTCTCATTTATTTCAAGATGTAGTTTTCCTGAATATTTGACAGTTTTCAAAAACATCTGATATTTATTCTTTAAAGACTGTTATAAGCCTTTTTGTTTTTTTTTTAAAAAAATCTGCAGTACCTTCTCATCTTATCGTTCCATATCAAATTAGATTTTTTTTAAAAAAAAAGTAAAAATCTTATCTTTTACTATCCAGTCAAGAATGTCTAGCATGATGTCAATTTAAATTCTTTAATCCATAAAATAACATTATTATTGATATATTTTTGAGCATTTCATATATAAATAAATTAAAAGTCTCTAACATCCTCTCATAAAGAAGCAGGGAATAAAAATATGGTATATACCCATTTGGCCAATTGTAGGGCTTTAATAAGTTTCGATTTTTATTTTATAATTAGGTATTCTAAAAAAACTAGATACTTATTTACCAAGCAATACTGGACAATTAGCTTATATCGTGGTGTTATTTGCTTTTTTTAAACACATATTTATCCCCCCCCCTCCAACTTTTATAAGTCTATAAATAACATTATTTTATATAATTTGTAGTACATATAATTAATTAAATTGATTTAATACATTATACATGTATATAAATTAAAAAAAATAATAATGCAAAATTAATTGTTTTTTCTTAAACTTTTTACTACTACTTCCTTTCCTTCTTATGCTTGCATTTGCGTGAATGCCTTTCCATTTTTGTTCCAAATTTAATTGTTCTTGCCTTTGTTTTTTTTTAGCCATTGTTTATTTTTTTAGGTTTTTTAAGCATTTCAGTTATTATTATTTTTATTCTGTGAAGATATTAATTAGCTAAAGTATAATTTACAATTTGATCTTTAGAACGTGGTTCAAAGTTTTTGTAAAAGCATTGTAGGTATCATTATATATAAATTATGCATGTTCCCTAAAGCTACTTCATTTTTTAAGTGTTTATAATTTTTCTCTCCTTTTATAATCTATAAAAATATTATTTTACAATCAATCATTTTAATAAATAATTTTTCAATTGTCGCAACTTTTCCGGATGGAACTATTTTTCTTCTTAAGAGATTATGTTAATAATAAAATCCTAGTAAAAGTCAAAAATAAAATTTTGTCCAGATTATTAAAAATCTTTTAAAAGTTTTTTGTTGTAGAAAGAAAATAAAATATGAAATTGTCATGAGATGGCTACTGAAAAAAGTCTTATCTCTCTGCTTTATAACAAATAGATAGTGACATATTCAAATGAACTCGTCTTACGATATGCTTCTTTTAATATTTTAAAAAGGATAATTTATAACACATTTGAAAACAGGAAAAGAAATTTATCTTGGAAAATAAGATAGGAGTTTTATAAAAGAAATAAATTCGATAAAAAAAAAAAAAAATTTGATGACGTACTTTCATTCGTTAGCGATTGAAAATATCTTCATGTTAAAAAAAAGCACGTTATTCAACATGTAAAGCGGAAATGAGAAAAAGGAAAGAAAAAAAAAGAAACGAAAAAGAGAAGGACAAGAAGGAAAAAATAAAAACAGAGTTGTGTAAGTTTTTTTTTTTTTAAATATGTGTTTATATACAATAAATATATTTTTATATAAACAATACTGAAAAAAAACGCTTATGGCAACGATTTCACATCATCGTGACCTACGTTTGAATTCGGGCCGAATAAACATTAAAAAAATATACAATATTAATATATTTTTAAGGTAATTGATTCATAGTATATCCAGATATATATCCAATATTACAATGTAAGTGAATATCTAACTATTTTTAATTGAAGGATAAAAAAAAGAATGAAAAAAAAAACCCATTCAAATATTCATGATCCAACAAATGGCAAGCCCGCAAAGTGCCATCTTCTTCTTTATTTTCTCCTATAAAAGGCTTTTGTAAAGACTTTTGGATTACAGTGGGCGATTTAAAAGCTGTGCTTTTCTATCTTTTACTTTAATAATGTAAACCAGGGGTCGCCAAACTTTTTTGATCATGGGCCGAAAAATTAAGGCGTTTGATAATGAAGAGAGTGTATGTAATAGTGACCATAACTTTATTGTAATAGAAATGGTTAGTAATGTGATGGAGGATAGAAATAAAGGTAGAAACAATAGTGAAAGATATGGATGAAAAGTGAATGATAAGAATAAGTTGGAAGAGTATAAAATAAAAGTTGAAGAAACCATGGAACAGTTGGTTGGGGATGAGCATAAGGACTGGTGTGGTTAAATAGAAAAAGTGGCAAATAGGGTTTTAGTTGAGAATATGCAAAAGAATAAAAGTAATAAAAGAATGAAAGTTAGTAAAAGTGTAAAAGAGAGGAAAGAAGCATGCAGAGAATATAAGTGTGCTATTAAAAACAAAGAAAGTGAAATTGATATTAATGCTAAATGGGGAAAGTACTTAGAAAAGAAGTTGGCTAAAATGGATAATTATAAAGAGAGGATAAAGTTGAATAGTAAATTGTTGGAGGATATTAATAAAAGTGGAAGAGATGGGAGTAAAAAAAATTGGAATTACATTAAAAAGAGAAATGTAGGGGAAAGAGAGATAGTATTAATAGATGATGAGGGAATAGGCTGTAGCTCTAGAGATGAATTAGAGAGAATCTTAAATAAATATGTATTGGATATAGAAAAGATGTTAGATGTGAAGGACTTAGTGATAGAAAACATGAAAGCATTTAGTAATGGGAATATTAGGTTCACAAAAAATGAACTGAAAAAGGCAGGGAAGAGATTGAAAAGTAAAAAGGCAAGAGGTTTAGATGGATGGGCAGCAGAGATAGTAATGAATTTAGGGCATAGAGCAAGAACAAAGTTATTATCATGTTTTAATAAGATGGAACAGAAGAGAGTTTTCCCAGGTAGTTGGAATAATACAAGAATAAGATTATTATTTAAAGGAAAAAGTAAGGATCATAGAAAGTTAAATAATTATAGACCAATAGCGGTAACATTAGTTTTATATAAAGATTTCTCATATACGGTAGCTGGAAGAGTTGTAAAATGAATGGAAGAGAATAATTTAGTGGGGGAAATGCAAGGAGGTTTTAGGTCAGATAGGCATATAGGAGATAGTTTGTTTGTAGTTACACAACTTATGGAGATGAGTAGGAATTCAGGTAGATCATTATATATGAGTTTTATTGATATAGAGAAAGCATATGATAGAGTAAATAAAAATAGATTATGGGTAAGGTTAGCAAATTATATGAAAATAATTATTATACTTACCAATTAGGAGATATAGAATCAGTTAAAGTTAAAAGTGGGGTGGGATTAAGGCAAGGATGTCCTATGTCATCTATTTTATTTTTGTTGTATTTGAGTAAAATGGAGAAAGCAATAGTAAGAATAGGAAGAAGGATAGAGATACCGTTAATAGGTGGCAAGGGAGTATATACTTTGTTAGGTCTTTTTTTTTGCAGAAGATATCATTTTGTGTGCGGAAAGAAGAGAAGATATGGAAATTATGTTGAGGACTTGTGCAAGGGTGGGTAAAGAGATGGGGATTAAATTCAGTGAAGAAAAATCAAATATAATGATGGTTAATCCTGGGCAAAGAGAAGATGTAGAATTCTTATTGGGGGATATAAAGTTAAGTGTGGTGGATAGATATAGGTATTTGGGAATCATCTTATGTAATCAGGAAAATTGCTTGGATGAATGGGAGAAAAAATTGGTAAATGAAGCAAAGAAAAGAAAGGGTTTTGTAAAGAAACTAACAGTATTTTCATATAATAAATATGATGTAGCTAGAATTATATGGAAGGGAGTTGCAGTAATAGGGTTAACATATGGTAGTGATGCATTATGTGTTAGTAAAAGGGTTTTAGATTATTTAGAAAAAGTACAAAGGGAAGTAGGAAGACATGCATTAGATGCAGAGATGTGGACAGCAAAGGAGGCAATTCAAGAAGAAATGGGATGGTCAAGTTTTTATATGAGAAATGCAAAAAGTAAAATGAAAATGTTTGGTAGGTTGCAGTTTATGGTTAGTAAAAGAATAGCCAAAATAGTGTTTAATTGGGTTATGAGTATAGAGCAGATAACAAGATGGGTGAGAAAGGTAATGCACTATGCAAAAGATTTGGATAAATAATTATATCAGTATACTTGTATAAAAGGTGGGATGATTGGGTTAGGAGGATTGTCCAGGGTTATAGTGGTAAGGAATGAGATAAAAGAATAGAAGCATTAATAAAAAATAGGGAGTTGGAGAGATGGAGAACTAATATGGAGGGTAAGAAGAGTTTAAATATATATAGAAGTAAATGAAACATAGGATGTGAGTTAATTTATGATAATAGCAAGGAAAGTAGTTTATTGTTTAAGGCTTGAACGGGATCTTTAGCAACAAGAGAATATACATGTAAACAGAAAACTATGAGTGATTTAGTGCGCAAATTGTGTAAGGAAGGTATAGAAAATATTAGGCATCTGTTGATTAAATGTAAATACTTGAAAGCAGAAAGCTACAGATAATGAAGTTATGGGAGAATAGATATGAGCAAAGTGATTATACAGAAAATGAGTTATTGGTTTTTATACTGGGTATGTGGAAAGATAAGGGGATTTAGATATAAAGACCATAGAGTTGACAAAGAATATGTTGTGGAAATAGGATGGGGCAGATTATGGGAAACTTAGTGGGGAATGGAAATAAAGTGGTAACAGGTTTATCTGGGCATAATTGCTGAGATATTCTTGACTTCGTTTAAGGAGAAGCCAAAATACATCATTACATCACATCACCCCTATATAATTTTTCAAAATCTCCATCGACCCCCATAAAAGTAATTTTCAGTTAATTAAAATAAAACATTTATTAAAGTAATTTTACATTGTGTAACAATAGTTTTATGAAAAATATCTTAATGTTGAAATTTAAATACCTTAATATTTATTAAATAATAAGTAATTATAAATAAGTAAAAATAATAAGTAAAGTAACTACAGTATTGCTTCTTAATTAGTGAGATGGGTATGCCTTGTGTTTCTTTGCAAGGTTCGCTATATTGGGTTCAAAATTAATCAATTTTAATCTTAAATCCCCTCGAAACTCCACATTTAATTTATTTCTGTACTTTGCCAAGATTGAATTTACGTGACTGAAACTGGCTTCAACCATATAGGAACTTGGAAACGCCAGCATAAATGGCTAAGCTATTTCACAAAGTTTTACATATTTTTGCATTATATTTATATTTGTCCAAAATTTGCTTCTTTTTAAATTTTTAAGAAGCGTCTTTGCTTCAAGATTCGATAATAATTCAACAAGCTCATCTTGCAGCTTGATGTCCACGTTTTCAATTTGAGTGGAAAATAGCGCAATAATCCATTCAGGAATGTCAATGTTTTCCAAATCAACAAAGCGCAGTTTAAAATCGTCGTTTAATTTTTGAAGATGACTTGTATATATTTTCAAGTCTTCTTTTATTTCTAATTGTCACAGATTTGAAAAATACTGATAACCCTTAGGTAGCAATAAAGATGTAAATAAATTTAATTTTACTTGGAAGCCTAACAGTATTGTCCTAGCTTGGATAATTGTTACATCTTTTTTCCTTGCAGCTTTGTTTGGACATTATTAAATTTTCCAAATAAGTCCGCTAAATAAAAAAAATATGGTTCTTATCATTTTGGAGTTCATTATTCAGAACAGGATTTATTTCACTGCAAAATTCTGTCTGGAGTCAAATAACTCAACGAGCCGTAGCAAGCATACACCTCTAGACAGCCATCTAACTTCGGTGTGTAGAAGAAATTGGTTAAATACCTCGTTTTCCTCACAAAGTTTGGAAAATAATCTTGATTTAAGAGGTTGGGCTTTAATTTGACTGATATACTTAATACAAAAACTATAAAGCTTTATGTAACTCTGGACTCAAATATTTTGCTACTAAGTTGTTTCTATGCAACACACAATGAATAGTACTATACCGGGCACTTTTTCTTTGAGAAATCTAGAAAAACCTCGGTAACGTCTTACCATAGCAGGTGCGCCATCTGTGGCTACTGCTATTATATTTTCAAGCGGAATATCATATTTATTTAAATATTCTTGTAAACATCTAAAAATTGTCACTCCTTTTCCATCAGTTTCAAGATATTTAGCAAATAAAAATTTATCAATGACTTGTCATTTCATTTTACTGAAATATCTAACGTACGCCATAAGAATAGCAGAAACACCAAAAACAGATTCATCAAATTGAATAGAGAATTTGCAATTTTTTAGCTCCAAAACTACCGTGTTTTCTATTTCTTCTGCCATTTCATCAATACACTGTTTTACAGAATTTGCATTTAATGGCAAGGACTTTAAAACATTAACGGAGTTTTTTTTTCATTACATTCTCAATGACGTCTTTAACTGCAGGTATAACAATTTCTTCAGCGAGGGTGTGTGGATTTTTCCTCTTTGCTATATTAAGCGAAATCTTGTAAGAAGCTATTAATCCTCCTTCAGTTTCAACTTCAGTAGACTGCTTTATAAAACTTTTTATAGTTAGTCGACATGTGACTTTTTTTTAAGTTTTTTGAAAAATACAAGTTCTTTATTTTTTTTATCTGAGTGAACCCTTTCAAAATGATCTTTCATTTTTGACAGTTTCGTGTAGTCATTTCCAAAAGTTTTTTTCGCATAGAAGACACATAGGAATCATTTCATTTGTTGGTGAACAAATAAATCCAAATTTCAAATAATCCAATGAATAATACCGACATTTATTTTTAGAAACTGAAGCTGCCATTTTAAAATTAGGGTTCTATAAATAAGTTAAAAATAAGTTGGTATACTATACTAATCCATATTATTAATACTTACCTTCTTTTTTACATGTATTGATAATTAAAATTGATATTGAAACTAAACAAATAGTTTTATAGAAACTATAACTAATTATCCAATACTACAAAAGTAGTAATAATGACACTGCAAATATTTAACCCTGTTCACAATTTGAAAAGATAGCTGAAACTGCGTATGATATTTGTGTTTGTAACATCAATGCTCATGACATTTGGACAAGTGCACAAATGCATATGACCCATAAGCCAGAAGTGCAGAGTTCGTGCAGTTGCGCGCTGGTATGTAAATACTTGTTTTACCCAAATAAATATGTTTATTAATTTATTTTCTAGCAATAAACTGATATTAAATCAATTATAAAAACATTCACAAATTTTACATACGCAGTTAGGTATGTGTAATTTGCATATTAAGAATTGTTTTTCCTTCGACTCCCGATCGACCCCCTGGCTCAGATCGACCCCTCCTTTTGTTAAATAGACCCCTGGAGGTCTATATAGACCACTTTGGTGACCGCAGATGTAAATGCTTAATAAGAATAAATCTCTATTTAAAATGAACCACATTATTCGATTTTGTTATATATAAATGTAAACTTTCCCATAGTTAATATTATGTTACATGAAGTTTAATACTATAACACTGGTTTATTAACTTTTATCTTGTGCTTGGGATTGAGTGTATTTTATTATTTAATAAGCCACTGGTAATGTATTAATCTTTATAATACATACACAATAAAATATCAGTGGCATCACTTTTTATATGTACTAATTTGAAAAGCCAATTTTAATCTTCCAATACTATCATTATGACATTTAATCAACTATCTCACATTACATTACAAATAAAAGTAATACCAATTCTAAGTGTTTTCCAGTTTCAACATTTTTCCAGAAAGATATTATCAAGACCAGAATAATCTTTCTAAGATGGAACTTCAAAGAATTTATTCAAATACTTTTGTGAACTTCTAATTTATTGTAAATATGTTTAATATGTAATACTTATAAGAGTTGATGCTAAATTGCTAGCACAAGTCTTTATTAAATTCACAAAGTATTAAAGTAAATACTTCAAGATTTTACTTTGTGAATATAACATGTTGAAACTTTCAAATATCATTGTTCATATTTGCCATGTTATAAAAACATCAAAGAACAGTCACAACTGTATCATTTTCATCTTCTACTTGCAGCAGGTTTATAGCTTAATGTGAGTTAGTTGATTAAATTTTATTAAAATAGTACTATGGGTTTAATATATTGGTTCTTAGAATTATTATATATAAACCAGTTGTAAGTGTAAAATTATAAATATATCATTAGCAATCACATACAGGAGTATGATTCCTTAGTCCAAAGATTTAAAAAGTAAAACAAAAGGGAAAGATAAGTTTGCAATATGCTGTGCACATATGACATACTAGTTGTTTAATTTGGCTTTGTTGTCTTTTAACCTTTTCTGCAACAAGCTTTTTTTTTAAAAAAATTCAACAATCTTGTAATTATAACTTTCTATTATAGTTTATGTCTAACTGTATTCGTCTTAACATATCATACCATTTACACCCTTTTAGAAACTTTATCAATACTTTTATTTGTATTATTTGTATTACACTAACAGTTTCGACTGTACTGCAGTCATCATCAGAGTTCTTTTTTGATTCTATTACCAAATAATACAAATAAAAGTATTGATAAAGTGTCTAAAAGGGTGTAAATGGTATGATATATTATAATAGAAATCAATACATAGGAAAAGAAATAGAAAATGATATATTCTTCTTTTAAAAATAATTAGTATTATATTTTTTAGAATAACTTTAAGATAAACTTTAAAACATAGATTTGGTCTCTCTACACAAAAATATTACAAATTTGCCATAAATTGCCTTTTTAAAAAAAGAAAATCTTATTTTTCCTCTGCTTCACAAGCTTAGCAAATGATGTGTTTTTATTAATAATAGATTCAATACCACCACATACAGAAAGCTGGATAATAAATCAATTTGTTTTATTATTATGCCATTTTCATAATACTATAGAATAATCTTAAATGAAATTCATTTAATACCTTTAGTTTAATTAAGCAGACCCTTGTTTTCATGCTTCCAATAAATTTTGCTGAGTATCAACCCTATACATAACTATATTAAATAAAATATTTTGTTACAACACAAGCATATTTTTTTTAATTAAATAACACATACCAATATTAAACAGTTAACCATTAATGTAAGTGATAAATTAAATCCCAACAATCACATTAAAGACATAAAAATTATTAAATTTCAAAGAAATAGTTTATCAATTGAAATATCAGACTCATAATAAGATCAAATCCTGATTTATGGATGGTCAATGAGCATTGGTTTGTATATGAATAGATTCTAAGCATAAGTGATTCATTTATGCTTTTAAAACACTTATTGATGGGTGAGTGCATGTACATTTAATATCAATCTAACAGCACAGGTTTGAAGGATAATTTCCTTTCACAAGATTGCATATATATATATATATATATATATATATATATATATATATATATATATATATATATATATATATATATAACTAACTTTCACTAATGTTTTATAATAAGCATTTACTTTGAATTTCTTATAAAAATATGGGTTTAAATAACTTTATGACATTATCTTGAACTTCCCATTATTTTGCTAAACTACAACTTTTTTAAAGATAGGAAAAGACAACAGCTTTTATCGTTGGTGTAGATATATTTAATCCTTAGAACAACTTAAAGTTTATTGTATTTATATGTTGGACTATTTCCATCATCTAATATGAGTAATGAATATATTTAAAAAAATTTAACTTTATTTAAATATTCCAAATAAATAAAGTTAAATTTTTCTAAAGACATTCAATACTCATATTAGATGATGGAAGTAGTCCAATGTATAAATACAACTAAAACATCATCATCATAAACCATCAGGAAAACTTAGTTATCTTTCAAATATATGAAAATTAATAATTTTATGTTTATGATATAATTATCAAAATATTAATATCTAAAGTATTTAGTATCTGCCATTTAAATTTGTAATATATAATTTATTATGATATGAATTTATATATGTAAGAGCAAAAGTCTACTAATATTAAATTGTAATTAATTCTTAGATTGTCTGAGGAGATTCATTTAGTCAAAATGTTTCATGAAAATGTTATATTTTGTCCAATGTCTTTGGGAAAGGTTGCTCTTTAATAAAGTAGTTATAGATTTAAGTTAATAATATAAAATATTCTATTTTTAAATTGTTAAAGGCAGCATCAGGTCACTAGAGACTGCATTACCCTTCAACATTTAGAGAAATCTTTACATTTAATAAGACATCAGGAAATTTGAAATTACTCACAGTCATTCAAGTTAAATGTTGCAGAATATTTTTTTCTGACTAATAAAGTATCTGAATTTGCTAAAAATTAATTACCAAATCATTGTATTTAAAGCATTAAAACCATTATATAGGTCTTTAAATTGCCAAAACTAAATCTATCATCAATAATTATGTTGCTTTTATCTGGAATCAGTTTAAAATAAAACATACATGAAAGTAAAAAACGAAGTAGGATATAGTATATTTATCTATTAAAAACTAGTTTTATTTCAAATGCTTCATTTTGTTTAAAATCATCGTATAACTATTATATAAAAAACAACTGCTTTAAAATGCATGCAAAATTTTTCAATCAATTAAAAAAATTTGATAAAAGTATTATATAAATTTCATCAATACCTTTTTATGCATTTTCCTGAAAACAAAATCATATAGTAGGATTTTCTACTCTATACCATTTAAAATCTATGGATATTAAACTGTATAAATTCTTAACAATATATTCATATATACAATCCAGATTTTTCTAACATGTGTGTACTGTATGTATATAACCATGATATAATTTATTAAAAATTAAAAATTATAATATTAAAAACATCAACAAAAATAAGTAATAAATATATCAATATGTTTTATTAAACAAGTGTTTTAGCATGTATATTCAGTAACATATCTGTGGTATGATTTAATTTAAAAATATCAACACAAATAAAACTTACTATTTCTTTTTTTTCTTTTTGTGATAAAAATTGATGATGATAAATGCAAAAGACACAATGACTAACTATAGTGAAACTTCAACATTCATTATATTTTGTTCCAATTGATCTTAGTGTATACTGTATATAGTAGATAATAGATTCAACTTAGTTAATAAACTTTGTTTATACTACAAGATGTATTGTTTGGAATATTGTAATACAGTACTTTTCAATATGCACATATTTTTAAGCATAGATACTTTTTTTTACAAATAATGTTTAAATATACAAATTAAAATTATAATAGAAACAAAATTAAAAAATAATAATGCAGTTATTGATAGTAAATTAAGAAAGAGCATATTTACGTATATATTTACTATGTGCAATCATCACTCATTCAAATTCATTTAAAAATAACAATGATAACAGTAATAAAAACTTAATGTCTTGCATCTTTATTTTTTCAAAAATAAAATGGACAGATGAGTATATGACTTTTCATATAGGTTCTACATTTTCTGATGCAAAGTAATAATGTTTACAGAAATGTTTTATTAGTTCATATTTTTTATCCATAAATTCAATGCTTAATCAATAATTATTTTTTAACATGGTTATAATTTTAGTTATGTCAGAAGCATAAAAATCTGTGACATGAATCTGTCTTTCCTTTTTTCATTATTTCTTTAATGGTTGTTTGAACATGTGACTTACTTTCAAATATATTTGTTTTTCACTGCAAATTTATAATTTTTGTTGTGGGATGGAGTAGTTTGAAGCCTGTCCATTAAAGTATGAGGATTGGCTATCTTAATATATATCTGAGCACTGATTGTATATATGTGTGGAGATAGTAATCTGGACCAAATGATGGTTGCTGATTTAGCATAAAATACGTATATTGGTGATTATTTATTTTTTCAACATGTGTGTGATCAGGTGGGTCAGTAATATGAGATGGCTTAGAGGTTGAGGGTTGTGTGAAAGTCTGAGTTCGAATTCCTTATATATTACATTATATATGTGCAGGTGTGTGTAAGCCTGTATAGTGTATTAATATACCGTTTAAACAAAATGCTTCGTAAATTCTTTTAAACTATGCTTTATTAAAAAAAAATGCTGTATTAAATCAAGCGTTTGAAAGAAATAAAAATCCCATGCCATCATTTGTTTAACATAAAAAATACAGTTAATAAACAAATTGTATTAGATTTAGTGAGTGCACTATAGAACAAAAAATGGTATCTGATACAGACTGAGAAATTTGAGTAAATTTATGAAATTCTAATGTTTTACTTTTTTATTTATTTACCTTTGTTTGGATAGAGTATAATTGAAATAATGTTTACTGATACAACAGTTATGATGGTTTTGTTGTGTTAAATATGCTTACCTGGATTGTGAAAGTAGTAGTTCTTTTCATGCAACATTTTGTAATTGTTTATACAAATAGCTGTACTGTAATAGAGAAATTGAAATTTATAAAATTATTTTTTTTTCTATATTATATTTTTTTATTTAATTGAATAAGCAAAGTTTTAGATAGAAGTCAGAAGGATTTTCATTTAGTTTTGATTTATCAACAATAGTTTTTCTCCTGTTAGAATGTAATAAAATAGTTCAGTGTATAAGCATATAAAATAAATAGATTCACATTGAGTGAATTTTATATATAATAAAATAAGTCAATGTGTAAACATATACATGTAAATAGATACATGTTAATGCATCATTTTATATGATGCTGAATAAATGGGTATAATAATCTAATGGTAATGAGAGAATGGTGCTGTTATCCATTCACCTTCCACATTGATTAACCACACATATGTGAGCAAAACTGACTATATTATGATGGTGGTGAATTGAAGACATGGCGGTGGTCCTGAAAGTGTTGATGTTTATCAACTAAAATACAAAGAACAATATTAATTTAATAATTACAAAGTAAACAAAGTAGAAGATGAATTAGTGTTTGTGTGAAAATATATGTGTTTTATATTAAGTATCTAGGGTACTATTAAGCAGACAATAGACATAAATGCTCTATTCTCATTGATTAAGCAAAAGAAGGCATTGATCAAGCCTCTAAATATCCCATTTTGTAAACATATAACTAGAGATAGCTTGATTAAAATTCAAATCTCAAATATGGTATAATATATAGTTTAATGAATCAACGATAAACAGAAATTTATAAGAATTAATTAATAAACGCATATAAAAAAGTTTAATAATAATTCAAAATATGTAATTATTTAAATGATAATATAAGCAATTATTCCTATTGTAAATGAAATAATTTTAACAATGCTTAAGGCAATTTACAATTTATACAGGTTTGTAATATTTTTTCTCCTTTTATCTTTATTCTTGCTTTTGTTTAAATAATGTAAAACACATTGTTATTCATATTTAAATGAATCTATTTGAATATATGCATATTAGATACAAAAATTAAAAGATCTTATAGCAACTATTAATAAATATTCTTTATTCGAAAATAAGTTACTAAATCATACATATACAACAATAAGTATTAAAATAATGATATAATTAATAAAATTTAAATAATTTTCTATTTAAATATTGTTTACGTATGAATATTGTTAAAGCAGATTTACTTGAATAACATGGAAAAAAAAATTTCTTTTTACGAAGTCCTTGTATATGTATGTGGTTTGCAGCCAGTAGATTTTTTTTTAACAATTTAAATTTGTTAAACCATCAAACATCACACGTTCGCCATCTCTATACTAGCACATAATTTGTTGTAAACAAAGGCAAAACTCCCCATACAGTAGTGCCATCCTGTGCCAAACAGAGTAATCAATGGATGCCAGAAGGCTTGTGCATAAAATCCCTATCTAGTGTCTACTCATCCAATATCCCCAGACTAGTTTCTGGCTTGTGGCCATCATCACCTAGGTGCAGTGCTCTCAGATCCAAGGCTCCTCACTGATGATGGCCACAAGCCAGAAACTAGTCTGGGGATATTGGATGAGTAGACACTAGATAGGGATTTTATGCACAAGCCTTCTGGCATCCATTGATTACTCTGTTTGGCACAGGGTGACACTACTGTATGGGGAGTTTTGCCTTTGTTTAATTTAAATTTGGCTTATTTATTTGCCAGCATAAATTGCTTAATTATTCAGTGCAATTAATTGATAGTCCATGAAATTGGTTAATGAAGATCAAAAATTCTCATCTGATGCAAGATAATTCTTGAAAAATTATGATAGTATTAGAATAGCTATTTTTTCTGGGCATAGATTATTATCCCAGGTCTTTTATTGCAAGAAGTCAATACAATGATAAGTTCAGAGGATGAAATAATTTATCTTAATTATTTTTTTTTTAGCTTAACACAAATCCAATGCTAATTAGAAAACACCCTCATATAAACTGAAATAGCATTGAAATAATTAAATTTGTTCTGTTTTAGGTACGTATTTATACAAAATATATTTTACTTAGTGAAGCAAAGGATGTTTTGTTCAAAATATTTTTCCCATAATTATTTTGTTTTATAAATTTATTAATTAGTTCATCTAATAATTAATCTATTAATATTAAGTTCTTTATATATTCTTTCATTTTAATTAAATTTAAAAAAATTATCAAAAAAGCCATTTAATAAAATATTTAAAACAATTAACTTTTTTGAATTAAAATTATTTAATTACATTATTTCTAAAAAATATATATAATACAAAGTTTTAACATAAGCAAATATAATTTTATTTCTTGATCTTTTGATCTTGCCAAGATCTTAATCAGAAAATCTTTTTTAATTTTTTTTTTTTAAAACTATACATACATGCACATGAGTGAAATATTTATAGTATATATTTATATATTAATGTTTAAAAGAGATGACTACAATTTATCACAGTAGCTCTTAAGTATTGAAAAGTGAAAATAAATTGTATTAAAGACAAACAAAAAATGAAAAACTATCACTGATAATGATTAATTGGCTTCACTTGATTATCATCATCATCATTAATTATTTGTCACAAGAACGTTTACCACATTAAAAAAAATCAATTTATCTAAGCTTTCTCTTGTTCTACTTTTAAAACAATTATGGCTATTTACTTTCTTAAAATCATCAATCAACTTATTTCTTCTATTTTATTTAAAAATCCTTCTACAATTTTCTCTAATATATTTTTCATATTGAATTAAAATATTCTTTAAAATTTCCTTAATTAGTAATATTTTTTTTATTGACTGTTGTTAAAAATTCTATATTTCTAATATTACCTGTTATAATTTACCTTTTACATACTTCTAAAAATCCATTTCCTGAGTTACCATTTTTTCTCCTTTTAATAATTTCTCAAGCAATAAAGTAATTTTCTAAACAAAACGCTTAACAAGTTTTATCTAATTTTAATGAATCATAAAATAATTGCTTAGACACTGATTATTGTTCAGTACAACCATCATGCCATAAATAATTGTCTAGATATTTAAAAGTATTAACTTGCTCTATCTCTTTCTTTCTACCTCCTAATTTTAATATTTTACTTTTATTACTTATTTTTACTGTTTGTGTTATGCATTTTTATCTCAAATGTTCTACAACTTCTGCTATTCCTGCAAGTTATCTTTTAAAAAAAATAACTTTTGTCCCCTTTTACACCTTTACAAGAAACTTTAAATCAGTTTTCAGCCAAAATAACTCAGATCGTTTCATTCTATGCAAATGGCCACCACTAATCAAGCAAAAGCTAACATAAATAACCACTAAATACAAACAATTAGATTTTATAATTAAGCATCAAAATTAGAACTCAACTTGGATTAGAAGAACTCAATAGGATCAGTAAAGCAGAATCATACCTGAGGACCTAGTGGGACCATGAATCTAATCATTGGTTTTGCCTGAATTCTCGGTCTCAAGGGTAGAGATGATGGCCATGGAGGATTTGTTTCAGTGGGATAAATCAGCAATCATCACCACACCTGGGTCTAGAGAGATCTGGCAATGTTCTTGTGGCCCTCTCTGATTTGATTGGTGTTCTGGACATGCGGAACCTACATCACACCCATATTAATTATAACTCACTTACAGCAGGGGCCGAAGTGGCTTAACCTTGTCCAAGGAGTGGGTCTGGGTTCTCACTAAACTGAGTTCTGTCTGATGGGTCATGAATGGGTCTGGGGGAGCTGCTTAGATACTTGCCAGGTGAGCTGAGAGCTGGTTGTCCCGCATGAACTTTTCTCAAATGGACGTAGCATTCTCTTGATTGACTAACATTTGATCTGTGATAATTCATATCCTTTTTTTCTCTTTTTGTCTTTTTTCTTGATGTTTATACTTGAAATGCATTCTTTATATACCCTGTAATACCTAATCTACTGTATAAGGTGGTTCTGTTGCTTTGAGCCACTACCCAGTTTCAGAATATCAATGTAACATTGTAGACTCTATGGTCCACTGCTGCAGGTGTCAGAATGTGGTCCCTGCACAGGTGGATCATACTTTAGTGACTTAATAAAATTGCTTTCAGAAAAAAAAAAAACTTTTATTAAGTTTATTCTCAAATCCTAAAATTTTTATAAATGAATCCTTCTACCTCTACCACTAATTTTCTGCTATCAAAACAACTTATCAAAATGTATATAAAATAAACAGAAAATATATAATTGTATGTGCATTATATTTTTTCTGATATCTATTTTTTTTGGTAAGACTATTGAATCTTTCAATATTTTCCGATTCATTTAAATATTTTTTATATTTTCTCTCCATCCAAATCTATATAATCGTTTTCCAATATATCCAATAAAGTAAAAAAGTCTTTTCAAGATCAATAAAAATTATCAATTTTTTTCTCTCTTTGTAGATGATCGAATTTATCACTCAGGAGATTATGTGACGTTTAAGCATCAGAGAGGAGAGAAAGTTGAGCTGTGAGTTAGGGATATTTTACTACTTTCTAGGAAAGAACAATTGAATGATTAGTTACTCAAGAGATCATGTGACAAATTTATCTATGAAGGCAGAAACTTTTAGATTTTGAAACTTGTCACCCTATCATAAATTAATCTCCAGCTAAAAAATTAGATTACTCATCCCCTCTTCTATTATACATGTATTTCAATATATATATATGTATGTAGCACTGTTATTATTTTATTACATACATTTGATTATCATTTACTAATTTTGGTCACTTTATTTGTACCTCCTGTCGCTTCAAAAAAGAACATATCTAATATAATAGAAATCTATCTATAAAGGAGCCTCATTAACATCTTAACACATACTAATTTTTTATGCTTATTTCATTGATTTATATTTTCTTTCTTTAATAAAATAATAATTATTTAAAATAAATCTTTGGGTATAAATTACATTAGAAATATCAATTAATTCTTTCAAATCCTTTTCTTTCTTTGGTTTTAATAGTAACCTTCAATTTTCTATGATTTGCTATTTTTTTCCCTTCATTCTTGCACAATATATTTCATCTTCCTCTTTTTCTCTTTCATTTAAAATAGGCGAAGATTTCTATCAAATAAATTGTATATATTTTTCACCTTTTCTTTTCTTTCATTATATTCTTTATAAATCACCATGTATAGACAATTATATCTGCTACAAATTAACCTCCTCCCCCATCTTACATTATTTAACTTTCCATACTTTTTTAACAATCTTCCTCTTTTAGTTTTATCATATCTTTATTCTCCGTTAAGTTAGAATTCTATAAATAAATTTTACTTCTAAAGAATTCACATATTTTCTCAAATTTGCTTAAACTCCTCGTTACTTTTTTAGACTTTTGCTCTCTTACTTTTTTCTTATGTTGCTTTTTTTATTGCAGCATCAATTAAATTTTCTTTGACAAACTTTAATTTTTAAATTTAAATTTGCCTTTTTAGTTAGCATACTATTATTTACATATAAATCTGATTTTTTTCAAAATATTTTTTTTAAAATTATCATTGCCCAATTTGCTTTTTTTAAAAATCATTTTAAAAAATAGTCTAAATTCCACTATTCTATGTGTTTATGTAGTTTAGTGCAGTGGCAGAAAAGTGGACTGAAAAACCAATAATCTCTGAACTGCAATTCAACATTGCTATTTTGCTGCTCGAACGTCACTCTCAATTACTTCATTAATTCTACTATTATTCAATTTGTGATTTGAATTTATACTGCAAAAAATATGTTTAAACATTTTTAATGCTTCTTTGAATACAAACACAATGTAATTAATTGTATTCTTATCAACTTGGTATAATTTAATGCTTAAATCTTTTTATGACTTTTAATCCATGTGTTTATTTACCACAAAAGCTTATCAACCCTTTCATTCTCTCATTTCCTACATTCAACACTTTATCTCCTATAATTTTTCTATTTTCCCTTCTATTTTACCATAGTATTGTAATTTCATCATTAGAATTATTTAACTATATTTACTTTCTCTTTACAAAACTCCTTCAATTTTTTATATACATTGTTTACTCCCACAACATCAAAATTATTATTTGTTACATGTATGAAATAATCAGTTTATCTTTTTGTTATATTTTTCGTCTTTATTATTTAATAAGTATTTTGTATGATAATAGGTGGACAATTGAAATTTTAAACTGAATGCTAAGAAATTACAAAAGACCTAGAATGAGATCATATGTGAGATGGATGGATGAAATAATGAAGGGTGCTGGGGTGATGTGGTGAAGAGAAGCTAGAGATTGGAGATGGATTGAACTTGAAGAGAACTTTATCATGCAGTAAATCAATAATGACGAAAATAACCTTGGATGATTTATTACAATAGAACAGTGTTAACTTCTGGAGTTTAACATTCTGGGATTGTCCCTAGTTCTGTTATTTCAAAAGTGATTTGATTGTTTATTTATTCTTTATTTACTGGAATGTTGCTTAAAGATAAACTCTTTTTTTTTCATTCTCTGTTTTAAAACAATATCTTCACCATTATATATCTACATCCACTTCAAAAGCTGTATAAGTTTTTAATTTTTTTTTTCAGAGATCTATATTAAAATTTTTCAATTTCATTTCTATCGAAAAATTTACACTTGGCTTGGGTTTGTTGATGGTTTTGCCATATCCTGTACCTGTCCTACAATATTTTTAAAAATATAATAGATAATCAATACTGTATTAAAATTCATATAATAGCAACAATAATTATCTCAATTTTTGGGGAGGGGGAATATAATATTTACACACATTCACGATTATGTGCGTCTAAAATTTACCTTTTATTATTATTAATCTAATCTGAGATGTTTTATTCTCATACAGAAACAAATTGAGTTTGTAATATGTTTTAAAAAACCACAATACTAAAATTTTAAATTAATTTTTGTTATAAATAACAAATACATGTCATTTGCTAACCCAAGTAATTTAGTCATAACTATTTATAATTATGTATGTTTGTATATACATTTAGATATATTTTGAGTTAATTACTTTTCAAATGATTTCTTTTTACACATTTTAAAAATTTACCACATGATGTATGTTTATTTTATCAATTTGATGACAATAAGAACAGGTTTACTACCATTCCTCCGACATGGATTTAATTGCAGAATGTATAAACTTAAATTTTTTTTTTTCACAGGCATGAAATTTTATAGCTGGTCCTAAGCATACCCAGCTAACATTTTAATATTAGATATTAAATAAGTATTTACCTGTTTTGGTTAGAGGATCAATCAAGGACCAAACCCTGTTAAAATCCACATGATCTGGAAATTGGAAAGTCTAAAGACTACTGTTTTCTCTTTCACTGATTTTCTATGGAGAATTTCTTGAATAACTGTAATTTTACACTGGGGACAATTTAAAGACTGTTTAATATTATATATATCATTATCATCATTTACAATCATTATTGACCTGCTGCAGGATGAAAGTTTATCCAAGTTCAATCCATCATTTCTGATCTTTAACCCTCTTCTCTCCACTACTCCAGGATTTTCTAATTTTATTCATCCATCTTACATGTGGTCTCTTTATAGGTCTTTTACAATCTCTGGGAATCCAGTTTAAGATTTCAACTGTCCATCTATTATCACATCTTCAATCAATATGTGCAGCCCAACTTCACTTCAGTCTTTTAATTCTTTCAATGATGTCAATAGCACCTGTTGGTTTTCTTACCTATGTATTTTATTTTCAATCACTTCTTGTTACTCCTAACATGCATCTCTCCATAATATATATATATATAATTTACACCATTTCTGAATTAGATATTATCACCTTACAAACAATTAAACCATTATAAAAGATATCAAACTGATTCCTTATATATAGGGAAAAAACTCCACCAAATAATTTAAGCATCTGAATTTTCTCATCAGATATGTAATTTGATTTTTTATATAAATACATTTAGCTTATCTAATAAATGAAGTTTTCTCCATAAAATGCATGTATATAAATCATAGGTGTGATTAGTTAACTGGGTATTATATGTAAATTATATCACAATAGGTCTCATCCTTGTGCTTTAACCAATAAATATTTCAACTATTCATTGTCATAACAATACTATGACTAAGCAAAAAAATAAACATTCGCTTTTAATCTTTATCTAAGTATTTAAATAAAATAAAATTAATTAAGTGTTTAAGCATCTCAGCTGATTTATAACTGCATCCTGTTGTGTTAACTATTATTACTATAATTCGTGATTTTAAATTTTTTAATTAAGAAAGAAGAAATGGATCTCCATTTTTTGCTTATACGTAGTGTTATCTTAACAAACTTTTATTAAAATATTTATTGGTTAAAAAAATAGACCTAAAGGCTTTATTATACTGAATAGTTTTAATCAGGTATATTTTTTCATTTTCTGTGAAGAGCAAATCAAGGAAATTGTGAATGAATTCAATTAGTTACATACTTGCTTTCAGAGTGTACTTAATGATTACTTGTATATATAACTCTTGTAGTTACATTTTGTTGCCTCTCTAGTGAGATTACTTATGATAATAATATTTGAAGAACCATTTGGACATGTATTAATATTAAATATTCTAAAAGCATTGTAAAATTGGAATATTGCTGTTATTGTAATTAACACAATCATCAAAATTATTTTTGGCTGTTTTTCAACACTACATATATAAATCGTCATAAACATTAGACATATGATAAAATGATACCAATGAAATTTTTGGAATGAAATAATTATGAAGTTATAAATAAATTCTCTCGACTGATTATATGGAAATTACATATATAACAGAACAAACAGATATCAATGACCTTATTGAAACAATTAAGAGATTGAAATTAAAATGGTCAACATGTATTTCTAGTAGAGATGATAATAGATGAACAGTCAGAGTCTTGTAAAGGTTTTAGAAGACAAACTTACATGAGATGAATGAAATAAGAAAAAATTCTGTTGTGATATAATGAAGAGAGATGATAGATAACAATAACTGGATTAAACATAAACAGACTTTCATAGTGCAGTGAATTAATGATGGTTAAAAATGATTATAATAGAGTGATTACATTTCAACCCAAGTATGATCACATTATGCCTTCTTTATTCATATTTAAAGATAAAATAAAAATCACACTCTTTTTCAAATTTATTTTGCTAGTTAGGTGCAAGTGACTCATGGCTTTTATACATTTATTTTAATTATATAATAATATTCAATCAAATAAAATTTTTTTTAAACAACTACTGGTATAGATAAACAAATCAAGTTAATTATTAATTTCCTTATTTATTGATTTATCCTCCTATATTATAATGATTGTCTTAAAATATGAACTTAACTATATACACATAACAAGTTTTTTTTTCTAATATACAAGTTCATCATAAAAAAACAACTTTAACTTTAATAATAATATTTCAATTGTTTCTCATGCTTCCAACTGGTCACACATCAATCTTGTTCTCACTTTTACTTTTTCAATACTTATAAGAAAATTATTTAGAATTCCAATGCCATTATATTATTTATAATATTTAGATTTCCTTTTTTTTCACAATCACAATAGAAAGTTATTTTCCACTTATATATTATATTTTATTTAGATACTTCCAACATTAATTATACTTGTCTTCATATTATTCTTTATGTATTCCAGTTAATATTATCATTTAAAATGGAGCATTTTACACCTTCTCCTTAAAGCTAAAAAAATTATATTATCATCAACATAGTTTATATTCTCAAATAAATTAATGTTACTGATAATGATTTATTTCACTCTTTTCCTCCCATATGAATTTATTCTTTGGTAGTTATTTCTACTAAATAGTTAAGTTCTTTTATTTAGTTTATATTTTCTTTTTCCATTGACAGTTTTATTAATTACTTCTTTCATATTTCACATAAACCCCTATGATTTATTATAAGGATAAACATAATCCTCAGTCAAAATTTTCCTTTTCCATTGGCCCTGAATTACATCCATATATCACTCTAACTTTTAATCCTTCATTGACTCTATCTATAACTTAACTCATAAAAGTTCTTATTATACATGAAAATTATACTCACTGATAATAATTCATTTAAATCTTTTATCCTAATAAAATGTTCATTCAAATATACATTTATAAGCTGCCTTTTAATACTAAGTACATTTTCAATACACAAATATTTTCATTCTTATTTATTCCTAATTTAGTTTTAGTTATCTTAAAAACTTTATATCTAACTTTGTCATATATAATTTTCTTTGTTATTCATATAGTGATTCCACTTTAATCTTACATAAATGTTATAATAGTTAAAATGCCAAACTATTTTATCTTGCTTACTCATCCAATTATGCATCAACATAATACTCACAGTCTGTTCCTTCTGTTTAGGTATTACTTGATAACACTTTGGCACAAATATATAACTTTTTCTTTCTATTATTTCAATATTTTCTCCAATATAATGATTCCAATATACTTTTGGTAAAATTATAGATTGTTGAATTAGCCAGTGGATATTTACTATGCTTAACCTTTCATCTTGCTAAAAACTTTATAGCAAAAAGTTTGAAATCCTTGGATTCATCATAATCAATTACTTGTCTTATAATAATAATAATAATAATAATAATAATAATAATAATAATAATAATAATAATAATAATAATAATAATAATAATAATAATAATAATAATAATAATAATAATAATAATAATAATAATAATAATAATAATAATAATAATAATAATAATAATAATAATAATAATAATAATAATAATAATAATAATAATAATAATAATAATAATAATAATAATAATAATAATAATAATAATAATAATAATAATAATAATAATAATAATAAAAAAAAAAAAAAAAAAAAAAAAAAAAAAGAAGAAGAAGAAGAAGAAGAAGAAGAAGAAGAAGAAGAAGAAAAGAAGAAAAAGAAGAAGAAGAAGAAGAAAAAGAAGAAGAAGAAGGTTTAAAAGATTTAAGCAAACATTAAAAAAAAACCAAGTTACTTGTTTTACTTCCAATCTGTTATCTTTTTTTTTCAATCTTAAGTTTTTCCTCTGATTTTTTTCTTTTCAACAATTATTGTCTGCATGCTAATTTATTCAAAATTGCACATTCCCATTGGTTAATTTTTCCACTTCTCTGATTTTGAATATTTATGACTTGCTTGTAGCTAAGCTATTCTTAAAAAAACAAATATCTCTTTAAGATATTTATTAGTAATAAAAAAACAATACCTTTAATGTCTCAATAAAACTACAATTTAAGTCATTTTAATTTTATTTCTATACAGATTAAATTTGAGATTAATCCTATGAACTTCTAATTCACAAAAATTCAAAAAATGAATGTTAATTATTTATTTTGGAAAATAAATTAAGATTTCACCAGAAATAGTTATTGCTAACTAATACCAGATGCACACAGATATAATTATTCATCTATATAATGCATATTTTCATTTATCATATTAGATTTTAACTTTGTTATAATTAAATATTATTAAATAATTACTTATTTTATGTACCTTTGGAAATAAATATTTTACCCATGATTTACAATATTTATATTATTTTGAATAACTAAGTCCACGTTCCAATCCTAGGATAACTAAAATGACTATTATTTTTCATAGTTTAATAAATGAATATTTTTGATTTTATAAAATTTAAAATTATACATAATAAAGTTTATTCCCAATTTGTTTTATGATGGGGTGTACCAATAAAAAGGGTATAATATATATATATTTGCTCTAATAGCTTTGTTTCTATATAAAAACTAGAGTTGAATTTAGAAGGGAAATCCTCTTTTGAATACAAAAAGTGTTTATAGTATATAATTTTCATTAGTCACTATCTCTTAACAGCTGATTGTGTTTTTTCTAAAATAAAAATAATAGAAATTTTTCCTATTTAAAAATATTTTAAGTATTACAACTGTTAAAAAATTATTGAAATGTAACATTGGATTGTGGTGGAAGAATCTATTGTAAAATAAGAAAAGTATGGAAAGTTGTGAGTCTTTGTTTCTTTAAACATGTACATATTTATTGTAATAACTTTGTCTGCATATAGAAACTAAAGCCATTTCTGACAATGTCTCTCTAATAAAAATTGTATTATACAAAAAAATAAAAATAAATATTTTAGAATTATTATATACAACAAAAATTTACATTTCACAAGCCAATATTAATCTTCATTCTAACATAAATTGAACAATCTATGCTACATTTTCATTACATTACATTGGATGGAAATATATATATATATATCAAGCTTCTAATTAGCATGCTCTTAATTTTATATATATATATATCTTCCCAATATAATATATAAATAAATTAAAAAATATTAAACATTTATTTGTATTGTTTATAATTTACTGTTGTGAATGTAGTAACAAATATGAAACATAACAAAAAGATAATAATTTTATCCAAACTATATGCTTTATTATTCATATATTCATTTTCTTTTTTAAAATAAATAAAGTCAATTTAGAATCTTACAATACAATTAATAATAAACAATTTTATTTTAATATTATTGTCATAATAGCAACAGAGTTGAATGTTTCATAAGTTAACATATCTACTATCCAAATCAAACAAAAACAATTACGACTGACATTTTACCTCAATAAATACAATATATATATATATATTTATCAGTTTAACAATCATGACTTATTTAGCAGCTTATTAAAATTGTTAGAATTTTATTTACTTTGTTATTTACAACCATATTTACCAAAATAATGCTAATATAAAAGTTTTACTTTACACTTCCAAGTATTAACACCTAGTTTACTTATTATTTAAAAACATGGAAATTAGATAAAACTGGTTGTCTTTTGTCAAACCATAAATTATTATTAATATGAAAAAATAGGTATAGCTTACAATCTAAACTACAAGTATTACAAATTTATTAAAAAATAATTCTTTAATAATCTGATTTATAAATTATAATAAAGTATTAAGAATTATTTGATTTGAAAGTAAATATATATGTATAATAAAATAGCTTTTAAATAACTATTACAAAACACAGCTCTGTTTAACTAATTCCTTATAAAGGGATTAAAAAAAAACGTTTCTCATTAATATTATCCATTACCAGATGGAAAGAGTTTTTCTAAGAATAACTAGACAGCCATTTGTAGATCAAGTTTATATGGTTAGCTAGATGGTCATTGTGTGTCTACATAAACAAATTCTAAGCCTGATTAGGATCTGAAAAAAGTTTCAAATTTACTTAATGCGAGTTCAAACTAGGTTATAGATATGGATGGTATATATACAACCATTGCACAAAAATGCTCTTATATTTGTTTAAATATTAATATAAAATTTACAATGTGCAACTTTAATTTTATAAATAAAAAGGAATCATTATATTCTAAGAAAATATTTTTAACTACCTTGTCTTCTTAAAGTCTGATATGATGTCTCAGTTATGCCTAAAAAGTTTTTTTTTCAATTTATATCACTTTAAATTCAGAAGATTTCTAAAAAAAAAATCGATTTTTTTTGATCAAAATTGCTGTTATACAAGATTGTTATAGATATGCAAGTGATGAAGATTAGTTTAATATCAAAGATATTTCTTGAAATTAAAAGAAAAAATAAAAACATCTGCTATTTTTATTTCTAAATTGGAAAATCTTTTTCGCATGAGTGTACTTTTTCAAAATTGTAAAGAATCAATAATGGGAGAGAAAAAATTGAATATTGAAAATGTTATCATATCTGACCAAAATGACCCTGTTTTCACATAACTATTTGGATGCTTATTTATTATACATATTAGTAAGATATTACAGATTGAACAAATAATTTTCTGCCAAGAAAGGTAAAGTCTTAAAAACCACATATGCTGAATGACTTTAATAATTTAATTATATCATCAAATCAAAAAGTCACGTGAAATTAAAACACTGAAATAAACGACTAATTATAAACAATAGATTCACTTAACTGTCCAGATTATTTTTTGCTATCTTTACTATGGAATAAATCAAAGAGCACATCTCTGGAACTGTACAAGTTCAGTGAGTTTAAAAGGGCCATAAAATGTTAAAATTAAAATATATATTACATGTATATATATTTTATATTATATAATAAGCGTTAATAGCTCTTAATAAGCTTTTCCAAATATCCCTATCCCCAGACCGATTTCTAGCTGTTGGCGATCGTTAGTGAGGCGCTAAAATATTCAGACACTAATGCTGTTGGCTTTCATCAGTGTCTGAATATGCTAGCGGCTCACTAACGACAGCCAACAGCTAAAAACCGGTCTGGGGATAGGGATATTCTGAAAAACTTGTTAAAAACTATTAAAGCTCATTATATATTATTTGTAGTACAAGCTTATTAAATTAAGTCCCATGATGTATGACTTAATTTCCTTGCATATATATTTTATTTTTGTATACTAACTTCAATTTTATAGAAACCTTTTATTTATCCGATGACAACAGATAAGGAATAAATATGTAAAGTGCGACTGTGCTTGTTTATCTAAATAATTTATTCAACTTAAGCAACCGTTTATCTTATATTCATCAAATATATATTTCTATTGTTGTTTTTAGTATTTTAATATTTTGTAACTATACATAAATGTATTTTCCTTTATGTTTATAACATTATTGTATTGAATTAAATAGTTGTTTAATAAAAAATGCACGGTGTTTTTAAAAGATTATGGAGATTTTATAGATATGGAGATTATTTAATTTTGATTGATAAGTGGAGGTGGCCAATTAGCATTTATCTAAAAATGACAATATTCTTTTGATGGCCTATGAATATTTCTCTCTACCAACCCACTAAACTACCAAATAATCAAAGAATATCTTTTTACGATGAAAATAATCCTATAATGTTTTTGATAGTCATTGTTCTACAATACTTAAACTATGGAGGAGAGTATATTATTATTTATTTTGATTTGTTGTGATGAATATAAATTATTAATTAGGCAAACAATCTTAAAAATATTATCTACACATTCTCACCAAATGTTTTACAAATAAAATAAAAAAATTAAAAGATAATTTTTTTTTTTTTTTTTTGCACATAAAACATCATAGATTAATACCAATTACTATTTCTGAATCTTTTTTAAACTAGAAATTAGCCCAAGAGCTACTTTATATAATACTAGAAAAAACCCAGCAAACATGATCATTTCAAAAAGCATGTAAATTATATTTATATATATGTTATCCTGTTCAGATCTAACCAGAGAACATTTGCTTAAATAGCTGCCAAACATATAACTAAATTGGTGGTTTGCCCTTTTCCCAATCAATTGTTTAAAAAATACAAGATATAAAACGTTAGTTAAATAAAATACATTTAAGTAGATTTTGTTAAATGTTTTATACTCCACTTAATATTAAAAAAATATAATTACAATGGAAAATTATGGATCATTGAATGATCACCCCTTGGATGAATATATGTATATTTTGTTCTTAAATAAAACAGTTAAAAATTTTGCATTTTATTTATACAATAATTCAACATCTAAAAAAATAATCATGCAGATTGTTTACACATCATTTACTCATCATCTTAAGTTATCTACTATAAGAATGATCTTACTATATATTAGTCATTTAATTAAATTTAATGTAAACAACACCTGGAAAATTCATTGCTCTAAAATATTATATATTATTCAACATATTAAAATACTATTCACATTTTTTTTATTACTTTTACAATGCTTCTTATAGTTATAATCAATTACTGACATTTTCAATTGCCCCAGTAATCTTCTTCAGAACTTCTACTTATATTTTCAAATTTTAACTTCTTATTGCATTGCCAAATCTGTATAATATTAATATAGTTTACATTTTTTATTACTTTTACAGTGCTTTATATAATTATAACACACTATTGATGATTTCAATTGCCAGTTAAGATTTAAAAATATAAGTAGAAGTTCTGAAGAAGATTGCTAGGGTAATTGAAACCATCAATAGTGGGTTGTAATTATACAAAGCATTGTAAAAATAATAAAGAATGTAAATGATATTAATATTATATGAATTTGGCAATGCAATAAAAAAGATAAAATTATAAATATTATTCAACACAGTTTAATTCTAATATCATATAATTATGATTACTTAAGTTATTTACAATTTTATTAAAATAAATGCCTAGAAATTCTGCTTTGTGAATTTAACCTAAAGATCAATTTAAATTAGGTTGTACAAACATTTTTATGAATCTGATGTTGGATCTCATAATTGCCATTGCCTAAATCTGTTTCTCTTTTACATATTTTCAAATTATATTCTTATCTCAGTGTATCTTTTAAATTAGTTTAATAACATCATAGCAATCCATCAAGCAAAAAGTCATATCAACCTCTCACATGATAAATACACTTGGGACAAACATTTTTCCAACTAAGTTACATCGAATAAGTTAGAATTTAATTTCATGCACACATGATTTTTAGAGATACTTAAGCTTAACTTCATATATATATATATATATATATATATATATATATATATATATATATATATATATATATATATATATATATATATATATATACAAACTCTATTCTATGCATATTACAGAAACTTACGATCAAAGCTATGTGAAAAAGCAATATAAAGTTATCAGAGATAATAAAAATATAATAAGATTTAAATAAATTTAACTTTGGTAAAACCAAGTTAAATGTGATGGTAATGATAAAGTTAGAAACTGAAGAATATATCATGCGTTATATTGGTTGCATTAAAATAAATATATAAAGCATTTAAATGCCAGTTCTGTCCCTGCTTGTTATGGTCAAACTAATTATAACTTTAATTCTAAAGGAAAAAAGTAGAAGATTTTACCCTTAGTTATTACTATATTATGATGAGTTATTTAGTAAAGATGATAAATATTTCTTTAATTTGAAGTATGCAGTTAGAAATAAATTTATACTTTTAAGATAGATTGTATGTTGTTATATTTAGTTGAAATATGAAGACAAATTTTATGAGATCTCAGCCATTCTTTTTCTAAAACATTATAAGTTATATCATAAAGTAAAATTGAATTTTTTAAAAGTTATTTGTTAATCAAATATAAATTAAAAATTCTCAAAATACTTAGAAAAGAATATTTTCAGGAATAGCATGATGTTATCATATATTAAAATATACTTTAACTATATCCATAGATCTTCATTATACTATCTGTGCATACTGTAGTTTATATACTCTTCATAAAAATGGATTAGGATGCTACCACATATTAAAAAACAATTGAGACTTTATTATGGAGTCACAGATATTAAAAAAACTGAATTCAGCAAGTATATATATATATATATACCCAGACATAAAAATAAATAATTTATTTACAAAGTAAAATGTTTACATTTTTTTTCGCTCTATTTAACTTGGATGCATAATTAAATATAGTAATGAAATATAATAATGATAAAATATTTTAAATATTTATTATAGAGTGTCTATTATCACTTTTAATGTTTACTCTAAAAATTGTAATTTCACTACACACGTAAATAAACATTCTAGATATTTTACGCATTATTTTATAATGATAAAATTTGTGTGTGTAAATATATATGTATGAATATATGTTAGTACAGAACATACATGTGTGTGTTTGAAAAATATGCTAAAGCTCAAAATACGGACATGTAATAAATGATGTCATATCATTTGTGTACTATCATAAATAACTAGCATTCATATTAAAAATAAAACATTTCTCCAGGCCATATATGAGATTCTAAATATTGCTTTGCCTTAATATCAGAAAGTATTAAATATAATAATTATAAATATTCAAATTTGTGTGATTCAAAGTGCATTATTTATATAGAAGCAAGCTGCTGTTAAAGTAAATATAATTTCATTTTAAATACTTCACTAAATAGTGGATACTGGTATTTCATACTCAGTTATATATTTTACAATTGAAAGTATAATTTTTCCTTAGCAAAAATAATATGTACAATAAAATATTCAGAGATAATGTTTCCTAAAAGCAAATATTTTTTTTTTCAAACTGTAAATTGCTTACCACAAAACCACAATACAGTATAAGGTTTTATCAAGACTCATCACCTATTCTCAAGTAAGGAGCATAGAAAGAATAAAAATTCATAATACAGTTATGTAAAATCTGCTATTAATTAAAGTTTTGTTAGTCACAATATTTTCAGATGCAATATAATGTAAATAAAACCATGACTTTCAACATTTTAGTTATTATTAAATATTTTAATAATATATCCGAGAAACAAATCCTTTAAGTAAAATTTCACTATGATTTTTATTTACTTTCATACTTACAAGTCCATATATTTGAAGCGTTTTCTTTTTATTTAATATATAATTCTTTACTCAAAGTATTAATTCATTGCTGTCTTTATAAAATATAAAATATTAATATTTAAAACATTCAGACATTTTCTTTTCTTCAGAAAACATTATTATTCTTTTCCTGTAATTTGTTTATGCGAAAGAAATGAAATATATATATATATATATATACTTTTTTCGTGTTTTATTTTTTTTTTTTACATAAAATTATTGATACTTCAGTTTCATAGAGGTTTTCTCATGTAAGTAACTAATGTACTGGGATTTGAATCATTTTTCTTCTGGCACAAAAATACATTGCATTATCACATGAAAAAGTTTGTATAAAGATTTAATAAGACATTTTAACTATGAAAATTTTTATTACAGATGGGATAATTATTGCCCAGAATAATTTATTGAATTCATGAAATTTAATCATTTTTTATTGCTGATAAATAAATTAAAACATGACAGACTTATCTAAATATAAAAATCTAATAGTTCTCATTTAGCTTTTTTTTTCTTTTTTTATAAAGACATTAACAGTGTATTTCAAATAGTTTATACAATTTTAAAAAAGATGTCAGTGGAAATCTATTTTTTCTTAATTAATTAAGTTATTAAAGTTTGTTTTTTTTGTAATGACAAATAATTTTTAAAATATATTTTTATCTAAAATTTCAAAATTCTGTTTAATAAATAGAATTTTGGAATTTTAAACAAAAATATATTTTAAAAGTTACTAAAGTTCTTATGAATGTTATCAAATATAAAGATTTTTTTAAACATATTCACTTTCCACTGATTCATGTATTTGAATGATTTATTTATTTTGAATAAATATTTCTAGTTTTAATTAAAGCTGACTTGAGTTTGAATGTTTTACAATGAAGACTTAGAAGCTAGTTGGAAATTAAGTTTAAATTTGAAGAAACAGGATGTATCAAAAACAAAGGGGAACCATAGAATGTCTTTCCTTACTCTTACATAATAAAAATTTAGAAATCTATTTTATTTATTTCTTTATTACAGAGATATAAGCTTTTTATATAACATATGATCGAGGTCACATGATCTTTAAATCACAACAATAGAAAAATTGGATATTTCATTATAAATTGTGCAATAATTAAATAAAACTCTATATAAACAATGGAATTTTTTTGAATATTTTTTAGCATTTTTAAACATTTTATTTAGCTTAAAAACTCTATTAGTTTGTTTATTTGTTTAGGATCAATTTTGTAATCAAGTTTTAACATATATCTATCAAATGGATTTCCTTTAAATGTTGTACATATATTAAAACTCAATGATAATGTAATATGATAATAAAACATTTTAGGGTTATCCAGTGGCTATATAATGTAAGACTGTTGGTGATTTAATTTCAAACTTTTAATATCAGTTTAGTAAGTTTTCAGTGATATGTACAAGACCACTGTATATTTAAAAAACTAAAAGTAAAACTATTTACAGTAATAAATGTAACAAATCTTAATTTTTCTTTATTGTAACAGCTGCTTTAAATATTAATTCATCTTGATTATATAAGTTTTTTTTAAATGTTTCATTCATAAACAAAATAATATTGGAATCAATTTTTAATGCATGATTTTCAACAAATACTAAAAAGATAAAAATAATATATATAAAATATTTTATAATAAAGATTTTTATTTATTGTGTGAATTCTAAAAATTTAAAAATAATATATGTATAAAATACAATAATAAAACTTTTTATTTACTGTGCACTAAAAAGTCAAAAATAATTATTTTTTTCAACCACAATTGAACTTTTTATATTTAACTTAAAATAAAAGCATGAGGTATTCAAAAATTAATTAATTTAATCATTTGATATAAAAATTAGTGATTGAATTAATGAAAGTCTGGAGATACCATACTTTTATTTCTAGTTAAATATAAAAATCCCAATTGTTGTTGAAAAAATAATTATTTTTGACTTTTTAGTGCACAGTAAATAAAAAAAAAAATTATTATAAAATATTTTTTATATGTATTATTTTTAAATTTTAATATTTCCACAATAAATAAAGTGTTTATTATAAAATATTATTTTTAATTATTCACACACATTCTCCATGGCTTAAAGAACTTATATAAATATCATTAAAATGAAATAGTTTTTCTGTCATTAACTTTAACTTTTAACAGGCTTCAAAACTTCAACCCTTCTAAGGGAGCTAATTTTTCTTTAACATGTAATTGAATTTTCACTTAAAAACATGCATTCATACCATTTTCCACATATATTTTTTAAAATATCTATTTTTCAGAGATATTAAAAGTAAAATTTATAAACACATTTTTAATGCATTATTTTAAAGAGAGTGTTTGTATACACATAAATATGTATGTAGATATTTGATATGATTTTTGTTCTACTATATATATATATTTAAATGTGTGCATGTCCATTTATATATAATATTTAGCTATATTTGCTTTGAGTGTTTTCCTATTTTTAAAAATTATTAATTTATTTTAACCCTTTTATGACCAAATAAATAAAAAACGAAAGTTTTAAAACTACAATTTTTTTTAGTAATGTATATTTAATTAAGACATTCCTCTATACTTACAATATATACAATGATCTAAAATTGAAAATGATTTAATTTGTTCCACTTTGGAATTAGATTATGATAATATATCGATATTTAATTAAATTTAATATAAAGGACAATTGAAAAATTGGCTGCTTCAAAATATGTTGCATATCACTCAGCACTATTTAATTTCAATATTATATATATATATATGTTCACAATATGGAGCTTACCACTTGCTCCAAACAAGCTTTAATTATAAGTGCCAACAGAGGAAGAATTCAAATCTCTATCATACTATCCTCATCTCCAGACCAATTGGTTTCAAACTTAATGGCTGACCTCAGTGAAGAGTTAGGATTTCAGAAACTAGATCTAAAACTCCAACCTAGAGCACTTATTTAATAGGTTACTACTATCAGTTTGAAAACTCGAATTTTTCAGAAATATAAATTTTTTCAAATCTAGCTTTACAAACCATATAGTGAAACTGTACTGAGTTCAGACCCATATAGCCATCTGGTTTGTAAAGCTAGATTTGAAGAAATTTACATATCTGAAAAAATTGAGTTTTTAAACTGATAGTAACGTATTAAATAAGTGCTTTGGGTTGGAGTTTTAGATCTAGTTTCTTAAATCCTAACCAGTGTTCCCTCTAATTTTTTGTGACCTGTGTGCGCACTTTTTTTAAGTGTGTGCAGTTTTTTCAAAAATAAAAAAAATTTGTGAGGCAATTTAAAAAAGCGCATATAATAAAAAAAAAGACAATACAAGAATAGTATTAATATTCAGCCAAATTTTGTACCTACTTATAAGCAATGACTCGATCTTACAGCATACCATTTGTTAAGTTGTACTACATACATTACAACGGAACACAATGAAAAAACTACTCTAAAATCAAGTCAAATCATTAGTTGTGAAGACAGAATTTAGCTGATTACTGTGGCTTCCCTTTTCCATTCAAATGAAAAATAAGAAAATTTAAATATTTACAATGTAAAAACGTCTGCTTCTAATTTTTTCAATTAACACATTTGTCAAAACAAACAAACAAGAACAAACAATTACTTATTATTGAACAATTCTAGAATTAAGGATTACATTTGTTATTAATGACATTTATTTTATAACTTCTCTCTCATATCTTTTGGTTTTAACCATTCTGTATAAACTTTACTTAAATTTATTTTGTTTCCGTCATTCATATATGATTTTATTCTCATCAGCATATCCATATGGTTTTCTTACAATCGATTTCTTTGTTTCGTTTTAATCAAATTCATCAAACTAAAACCGCGCTCGCAATCTGCACTACTGCCCAGAAAAGTGCCTCCGATATCTGGTAATTTGGATAGATCTTTAAATTGTTCGTTATTCAAACTAAACATAACAATTTCTTCAAAATCTTTTATTTGTTTAATTTTAATTTTTTCCCGCACTGCATATTTAAAATCGTTATATTGTTCGCTTATAACAGATTTATCTGTAAGAAAAGCATTATATTTTAAACACAATTTTTCAATTTCCGCTAGTCCGTAATTAAAATCACAGGATAATAAACTGAAAACATCAAAGGATATCCAATCTTCTACTTCATCCGTTGGAAACCTTTCTTCCAAATTTTCACATAATAAATTACTAAATTTTAACATATCATCTAAGTTTATAGTTATATTTAAATCATTAGCCTTTTTTAAAAGCACACTTATTTGATTGTTCCATGCCATGTTTCCAAGATGTTTTTCCTTGATTTTATTAATTTTTGCACGAGCAAATTGAAAAGCATCTATGGGTGTTAATTCACGGCGTTGAAAAATTTGACATAAAGCACTGAGTTCTTCTAAAGTTGAAGACAAAAGTTCTAAATTTATTTGAAATTCAATGTTGCTTAACTTTTTCAAACAAAATTTGGAAATTGGATCATCTTTATCTTGATTAAAATATTCAATTAATGATTCATAATTTGTAATAATTGCTTTTATTGCAAAATGTCTTGATAACTACCTCACCTCATTAATAGCTTGGAAAGCTATAGATTTATTTTGTGAAGCTTCAATAATCTCTTTAAATTTACTTGTTTTTGTTGTGGATCTCGAGAATAATGTATAAACAGTTCTCACCACTGTTTCAATTTCTCTTGTGGTTTTTACTTCTTTCCATGCATCCGAAATACATAATTTTTCTCAGAGTGCAACACAATATTGTTGCACCAAATGTGGTACATTCTGCTTTAATTTAGCTGCTACACCATTTCGTTTTCCAAGCATTATGGATGCACCATCAGATGTAAACATAACCAGCTTTTGCAAATCAATTTGGTTATCTTCATAAAAGTGTAAAAATGCAGAAAAAATTGAAGCGGAATCGCATATCTTTAATTGGATTATCCCACCAAAAACAGTTTTATATTGATCAGATTTTCTAAACTTAAAATATAAAATTAAACATTTTGTTGTAGAAATAATCTGTGCTTTCATCAACAATTAAAGTAAGAAAATGTGCCATTTTAATTTCATTTATTATTTCATTTTTTACAACAGTATTTACCACTTCCAAAAATGAAAAAGCATAGTTTTTACTACGCCAACTTTCTGGAATATGGACGTATTTTGTCATGTGGTTATTTATTTCTCGAACCGAAAGCAAAGATACGTTCATTTTAATTGCCAATAATAGATTATCAATTAAAATTTTTACTTCCTCAGGATTTGATTTCTTTTTCTCGCGATCTTCTGGTGTTTCTTTTAAAAACCGTACCAAACCAGTTGCTGATAATGAAGCATTCTTATTTTTCAGTTTTTGTACAATTTCTAAGTGTGATATACTAATTAAATGCCGTTTTAAAAAGTCCAATTTCCACATGCAATCCCACATTTTTCCACTAACAAAATCACTACTTACCTCTCCGTCTCGGTAGTAATTACAAATTACACCATTTTCTTCATTAAAAAGAATATTTCTTTTAACTGAATTTGTAATTTATCATGACTTTTCAGAGTATCCGTTTCCACGAATTCATTAAGCCACTCAATTTTAAATTCATTAGCTGTTCTTTTTCTTTTCAAACTCATTTTTAACCCTATACTGTAAAAATACTTTTAAAAATATTTATTTTCACAAAATTATATCACTGAAACACATATATTCAATAATAAAAGCTGGTAATGATTTTGAATTTAACAAAAATATGGCAATTTTAACACTGATAAAAGATGATCCAATTTTTACTTATGGCGTACAAGCGTTACAGTAATTCCCAGCCTCGTTTGATGTGATGTGATGTATTATGACTTCTCCTTAAACGAAGTCAAGAATTTGCCCAGATAAACCTGTTAGCCACTTTATGTTACGATAAATGTGCTGCCATCTATACCTATACACAAATACTATAGTTGGAGTTTATTTAAATCTAAAACTACATTTGATTCAATTTTTTTTCATTTTATTTTTAGATATGAATTTCATATGCAGGTGCAATTTTATTTTCTGCACGTGAAAAAATTTTTGTGCGCCGAATATTTTTCATGTGCGCTATGTTTAAAATTTATGTGCGCGCGCACAGCTTAGAGGGAACACTGATCCTAACTCTTCACTGGGGTGAGCCATTAAGCTCAAAACCAATTGGTCTGGAGACGAGAATAGTACGATAGAGATTTTGAATTCTTTCTCTGTTGGTACTTATAATTAAAACTTGTTTGGAGCTAGTGGTAAGCTCCATCTAGTGAACATTTTAGCACAAGCTTAACGGCAAGTTGCACAAATTGTGACTTGTTTTATTAATTATTATAAGTGTATCCTTGAAGGCTTTTGTGATGTAATATTGCTTTAGCTGTTAATATATGGTGAAACTGAACTGAGTTCAGACCCATATAGCTATCTGGTTTGTAAAGCTAGATTTGAAGAAATTTACATTTCTGAAAAATTTGAGTTTTCAAACTGATAGTAACGTATTAAATAAGTGCTCTGGGTTGGAGTTTTAGATCTAGTTTCTAAAATCTTAACTCTTCACTGAGGTGAGCCATTAAGTTGAAACCAATTGATCTCGAGGATAGTATGATAGAGATTTTGAATTCTTTCTCTGTTGGCACTTATAATTAAAGATCGTTTGAAGCTAGTGATAAGCTCCATCTAGTGAACATTTTAACACAAGCTTAAAGGCAAGTTGCACAATTTGTGACTTGTTTTATTAATTATATATATAAATAATCATATGCAAAGTTAAAATATAATGAGAAATTTTTTATTTAATAATGTAGATTAATGTTGGTAGTCAGATCAAGTGGATTCGGCTTGCACTACCAGTTTTAATTGATTGATGCTTGTTTATATCCAGTAAAATTTAATCTAGATTATTATATTAAAAAAATCCATTACATTTCTATATCTATAAGTCTATGAAAATATTTAAATTAACATATATAAAATTAAATAAACTACAAAAAGTATAAAATGATGAAATATATATTAAAACATTATATAAATAATAATTTTTGCAGAAATGCTTTCTATTACTGCCACGTAATTTTTCACAATTAAAAAATATTGTATAACATAATTGAAAGTGTTTCTGTAAGTTATTTAGCATTTGATGTTTCAAATTAGAAGCTGTGATTTATATATTTAATTATTACAAAGATCAATAAATATGTAGTTAAAAATCGACTATCTCGTTATTATTAATATAGTAACCAATTAAGATCGTCTACCTGGGTTGAGAAAACAGTACAGTGCAGCGCTAAAATGTAATCAAATATTTGCACATAACTTTTGAACAAGCAGACTCTGTTTATATAGCTGAAAGTGTTTTGATAAAGAGTAGCATTTGAATTTAAATCTTGAGAAGTTGGATTGCTGTATTTTTTCATTATGGACTTAGTTGCTAAACATAATTTTTTTCTATCCAAAGGCATGACAGAAATATTATGCAAAGAGAACAATGTTTTATATACTTTAGTGCAGGGGTAGCATCACAATAATAAACTATTCAATTATTTTTAAATATAAAAATAAATAATTGATAACTCAATGCCATCATAACACTGTTTTTTAGAAATTATTTTATAGTGGTAAGCATAAGAAAATGTGCTGCGATCGTTCTATTATATATATGTACATTAGGACTTAGTTTTTTTTTTTAAAAAAAGATAAATGATCTTACAGATCGTTTACATATTATTATTACTATCATATACTTGAATTAAAAAAAAAAAAAACTCTAGTTGGCTCTATAATACTCACTGGAAAAATTCTTCTATTTTTATCTTGGCCATTTTTGGGGTCTTGTATAAAAATAGCTAATTCTCTCGAGATATTGTTATATTATATACACACACACATATATATATATATATATGGATAAATGCAATAATTAATGGTTGCAAAATAAAATAAAGTAGAGAGCGAAGTTATCTGTATATCTTTCATAAACACTGATTTTACATGACATAGGGCTATGGAAATGGTATCTGCCAGTCTTATAATACGTTGTATAATAAAAATTAATTCGCTGTACTGAAATTCATGCAAGAAATTCATTCGGTGATCCTCACTGTGTTATTATACCTATCACCCCCATAGTTATGTAAAAGATTATGAAGAAAAATGTAAAGAAAATTTTGCCCTCTGCTTGATTATTTTCTACAATATAATAATTAATTATTATATATATGGATTTATGTATGTAAACGAGTGAGTTCAAAACCAATATATTTATATAATAAATTTGCGTAAATGTCATTTTATACAACAATTTTTAAAACTTAAATGATTAATAATTTATATTTTCAATTTACTGCAGAAAAAAAAAAAAAAAAGCCCAGTAGGAAATCCAAATTCAGATACGTTTCTATGGTAACTTGATTTCATATCAAAAAGTAAATAAATCAAAAAAATAATTAGATTCAAATTGAAATAAACATACTGAAATGTAATTAAAATTTTGTCAGCCGTTGAACGATTACTTTTTAACAATCTATGTTTTATTGACAATATTAGTAATTTGAATTAATTATACAAATTACAAGTCTTTTAAATCTTGTATTTTACAATTTTTGTTTATTTATTTTTAAGATTGATCTAATTTTTTATATGATTTTTTTTTTTTTCATTTGTAATAGCATAAGGTAAACAAACAATAACAATGAAAAATATAGGAAAGTGAAAGATCAAATTATACATCGACTACTTAAATGCCTTCGGTTTTAAAATACTCTTCTTATTCTAAGCAAATAAATTTATTATTTATTTGTTTTGGACAAAAAAAAAACATTTGAATTTATGTTTAGAAGAATATAATCATTTTAATATATTTATATTGTTCGTGTTTACATTATTTTAAATTCTTTGCTAAATAAGTTATGAAACGCATTCTAATAATATGGAGCTCATTAGACATTATAACGTAGCTCTAAATTAAAATGCTAAGTCATGTGAAGAAGATGGGCGCTGAGAAACTTCTGCCGATGATGATCAAGTGTTATCTGCCTTTGCAAACATAATTCAACATCGATACATAAAGATCTCTCATATTAATCCGTAAGCGGGTGAAAAGTTAAGTCGAAAACTTACACAAATACAAAAAAATCCAATTTTTTATATAGAAAAAGTTATTAAACTATAAATAAAATAGAAACGGTGAACATTTAGCGAACATATATGATATTCCTGATGAATTATTAAAGAAATATGGGAAAAGAATGTTTTAGAATTAGTTGATATTTGTAGAATAATTTATGACTGGTAAAGTGATTATTAATGATTTTATTTCAGATGTTATGATTTGAAATGTAGAAATGGCCAGTCAGTATAAAGCATGATTTTAAAACAATTTAATTTCTCAAGACTGAAAGTTTTAAAAAGGCTATTTTACAATAGATTAGATACGTTTACATCTAAAGAGTTGTTAATATTTGAGAGGTTGAAGAAAAAAGATGCAGTATACAAAGATAAATTAGTATTTATTTTATCAATGTTAAAAAGAGATTTGATAGAATAAATTATTTTGTCGGATATTTTAAAAAGAAAAATATAAAGTCAAAGTAGAATTATTAGAACATTTATTTGATGTGCTAAAAAATATTTGTAAAATTTTATGGCTTCTAAATAAAGAGAAAAACATTCATGGAAAAAATATCAGATAAAAAATATTGTATAATTTTTATTTTATTTATTATATGAGTTGTTTATGAAGATAGAGTAAGCATTAATACAAAAGGGTTCATTGTATTAGATTTACTAATAAATAAAACCAACTGAATGATTATTTAGTGGGAGTTTGTAAAAGATTTGAGTGATGATAATACTTGGAAATTAATTAAGCATATTGTCATGTAGGATTGGAATAATTGATTAAAGTTTTGGAATGAAAACATGGAAATATAATTAATCAGTAAAAATGGGTATTTAATGAGGATCCTGGCAGTAAGCATTGGTTAGGAAGCTATATAACAGGATAACAATAGTGATAAAGAAATGAAGTATTTCAGTGATTAAACAGTTTTCTAATATGGTATAAATTAATTTTTGTAATTTAACCCAAAAGTCATAACTCTAATAAGACATATACTTAGTTGTTTGAAAAGGCATTTGATATGAGACACCTGAGTGGCATACTGAATACAAAAGTTTTATATCCAAGTAAAATTATTTTTTTACTTTTGCTCTAAGAATCATTAGCATTTGAACCCACCAATGTATGATGTACTAAAGTGCATGGAATTTTACTACAATATTTTATCTATTTTACATAATTTGGCTTGTAAATCATACATAAAATATGAACAATTAGAACATATTATATTGGAATATTAAACAGATTATTAGATTAGTTTCCAGCAATTAGTCAGTGAAATACAATATCTGTTTTATAGTCATTCAGAGGTTTTCTTTTATTTTTATAATTTTCAAGATAATATCCTAAAATACGACAATTTCCTAGACTGGCCACAACAGTCTAGAAGCCCAATGATGCTGGAAATTATTCCATAACACTCCCGAATGTACCGAAATACTTTACTAGTTGGTTTAACTATTATCTTCTTATATAGTTAATTGAAGTTCTTTAAAATTGTTCAAGATGAATTAGATATTCTGCACATGAATTACAAAATCGACAGGATATTTTAAACCTAAATAATTTTGAAAAAATGCTTAATAAATGCATATAATAAAGACACTTCAAATATTGCTTTTTAATTATTTTTTATGTTTGGTTTTAAGTTAATAAATTAAAGTACTTTTAAGTGAAAAATAAATTATTAATAACATAATGTTGTAGGAGAGAAAAGTTTTTAAAATAAAAATTAGTTTAATTTACATTAGTTCCCTATGTTCAAGCTTCAAACCTTAATATATATATATATAGTTCGCAAAAACAAACTCTTAAGAAGCTTTAAGAATACCCTCAACCCATGGTTTCTGCATCTAGCATCGTCAGTGAGGTGTTACGATGCCAGATGCCGTGGTCTGGGGTTGAGGGTATTCTTAAAGCTTGTTAAGAGTTTGTTTTTGTGAACTCTATATATAACGTTTGTAAATACGAGCTTTATTAAAATTAGGTCATATGACATCTGACTTGATTATCAATATATATATATATATATAAGAGATTGTGATCTGGGCCAACTGATGAGTGCTAGCTCAATATGAAATGCATATCGTGAGGATCATTTATCCTTTTCACATGTTTTTGATCATATGTTTAGGTAATCTGTGATAAAATTGTAATTAATAAAAATATGTACATATATATAAAATTAAGGTTAGGGTTTCTCTAGAAATAATGGATATATGAAGTAGAAATGTCACATTTGCTATATGGATTCCTAGATATGTATGTTTCTAATGTATCTATTGTCTGAGAGGTTGGTCTAATTTCTGGATAATGGATAGTTGTAATTGAATTGCAAACATGATATAACTCATTGGAAGTTTCACTTATTTCCTGTTCAATTACTTATATATATATATATATATATATATATATATAAGTAATTGAACATATATATATATATATATATATATATAAAGGGAGTTAATTACCTCCCCCAGGCTATGAATTAAAAGAACTCTAAATATTGAACAAAGGCTCAAGAACAAAATGAATCCACCTATTCTTGGTAGCTCTGATGTTTATAAGCATACCTTTGTCAACATTGTTGGCAATTCAGAGTGAAATTAATTTATCAACCAGATGGAATATATATATATATGTAAATAAGTAAAATCATTATCATTAACATCCATTAATAAATGAGTATGATCATATAAAATATTTGAAAATAAAGAAAGTAAAAAAAAAAAGAGAAAAAGATTGGAGTCAGAATTTGCTTTAAAATTTGCATTATGAATGATGAAAAATAAAAATGTGATTGGATAAATGTACAATATCATTATTACTAAGTGCAGAGAAAGGATTGATGATAGGATTGACTCATATTGATTGGATTTTCTATTAACAGATCCTAAACTAATCATTTAAGATTGCAATATATTTACCATATAATGTAAGTTTTATCTTATGAGGATTTTAACATAAAAGAATGGATTATTTTTTTAATTATAATTTGTAGTTGTTATAATTTAAAGCAGGTGCAATTCTTTTTTTCCAAGTATAACCATTTGAAAATAGATATGTTATAATTTATTTGAATAATTATTACATCTATCTAAAATATAATTCAGAACAACTTTTTTGTGCTTCATTAAAAAAGTTAAAAGTTATATAAATATTGGTTCAAGAAATGAATTATAAATAATATAATAATAGAAGGTCTCTTACTTCCTCATCTTGGAACTACTATTAATGTGATATCTTTTGCTGATGATGTCCTGATAGTCTTCAGAGACTTTCAGAATATTCCCCTCATTCTTCATGTTCTGAACAAATTTAAAACAATAACAGGTTCTACAATACAAACTTATAAATTCATCCATGTAGCAGATAGCTACAGATTGGAATCTATCATCATTCTTCACAAGTACATATTCATCCTTTCTTGGAATTCAAATTAAACTTATCTAAAGCACAATTAAGTAATTATCTAAATAATCAAGTTCTATACAAAAATAAAAACTTTCTGCCTATAATTGCTCTATCCTAAATTTTTTTTAATATAGTTAATGCTATTCTGAGGGATATATATGCTTAGTATAGTCCATGTATGCATCTTTTCAGGACTACTGTTAAAAATCTCATGTCAACAACAAAATAATACATTGGAAGATCAATTACAAGTGCTTGTTTTTTTTTATTTGTAAAGGTGGACTTATCTAATAGATCCTCAATCATTTATCTCTCATATCAGAGCTAAAATTTACCTCACAACCTTAGTTAGATCATTCCTAAAATCACCCCTTCACTTATAACATTTCTTGTTCCACTTCCATATGCAAGTCATTCCTTTTTTACTGAATTATGCTATTGAAATCATTGGTTTATGTTTTATTTACAGATTTGGAAAATATTATATATCCTAACAGAGATCTATGGTTAATTCCCCCAATTGCCAAAGCATTAACCAGATTCCAAAATATATGTGTGTTCCTCAGTCATGGTTGAAATTTTTGTTTAACTTATTATTTATCACAATTCCTATCAAAATTTTTCTCATTAACCATTTTAAATTAAATATGGATCCCACATGTCTTGTGTAATAACCATTCAGAAGATATGATATACATTTTTAAAAGCTGTCCATAACTTCTCGTACTTATGACACTGTCTTTCACAAGCAAATAATTAATCTTAAACAATTATTGGAGAAAAATATAAAAAATTTTCATCATTATAATGCCATAGTAATTATTCATATTCTTAGAAACATGTGGCTTGCTCATTGCTCTATAAATTTTGGAAACAAAAAATGTTTTATATAAAAAAAAAAATAGTGAGATAATACATATTTATATGCTCTAAAATATTTATCTAAAACTCCTATGAGCAAAATTTAGCAGAACATTATTTTTATTAGTTGTACATTACTTTAAAATAATATAAAAAATATAAATTATACATTCATCTATATACAAAAGAATAATTTTCATCTGTTCTCAAACACTAAATCGTAATAATTATATTTTTATAAATTATGCATTATATGTCATATAAATGAGTTTTTCTTCCTGTATATATTAATACTTAATATCAAATTACCTCAAAAGTTAAGAAATTATCAGTTATGTTCTCTGTCAATAAACATATTAGAGCCCACATTTCAAAAGAGCTAATTGAATTAGCTGTTTTGAGATGTGCGCTCATTACGTTTATTCGCAGGAGGCTAAGCTGAAAATTTCTTAACATTTGAAATGATTTGATATTTATTTCAGATAGTAGTATGCAATGGAAATATTGTGTTAATACTTATATATAATTTTTTATTAATAAAGTTTATTTTATTAAAAAATAATAATTGTGATAACATTAAAAACTAAAATTAATGTTTTATTACTATATTATTTTGATTGTAATAATTATTATAACAATCCAACTTTTTCTTCTGCATGTTTTGCACATTATATTATAGTATATATAAATAATAACTACAACAATAAATATTTTTTATATTCACTTTATATATAAATTTTGTTTTTCTAATATAAGATAACAGTTACAATTGTTCTAAATCTTCTTCAGTTTTATAGGTTTAGTAAAAACATTAAAGATGAGCGGCTTTACGCCTTTGTAACTCAAAAAAATAATTAAGAGATAAATAATATATCAGATCTATTTTTCATTACTAATGTTCGTAGAAATGGTTACTGAGACACTTACCTAGACAGACATACCAGATAATTTCCAAACAAGATAATAACAAGTAGCCATGCATACATGTACAGACATAGAAAATATTAACATATATTTAAAATCTGATTTGTAAAAATTTTCATTTTTATATATCTATATAATATTACTATATATTAAAACATACTTATATATATATAAAATAAAAGTTAAACGTTGAATTTTAAGAAGTTTGACAAATTTTGTGATAGTATAAACTATCATTTTTATTTTGAGTGGTTTAATAGTTACACAAATGGTTGAAATCCCTAAATTATTTGATAGATTTTTTTTAAGTAGAAGGATTTGGCGAAAATGTATATATATTGTAAATTTTCTATCTTCTATCATAGAATGACAATACAATTTTACGATTTAAGAAATATATATCTACTTATTGGTGACATTAGTGAAATGATGATTTTCACTAATGTGAAGAAAGAATTATTTCAGAATTAGCAGCATCCAAAGAATATTGTCAACTACTAACAAATGAGTCTTGGCTTAAAACTAAGAAAAAAAGGACAGAAAATGAATAATAACTTGCTGACATTAGAAACCAATGATTAATAGCCACTACTTTCAAAGTGTAAAGTTTCTGAGAGCAAAAAATGGCATAATTTAAAAATTTCTACAGAAGAGTGAACTCTTAATTTACAAGTATGTGTGCTCAAAATTACACACATCAATTATATATATATGCGCATATCTAGATTATTACGATTGACTGTCACTTTAGGCGATTGAACTTTTTATGAATTCCAAAGCAATAAACTATTCGATTATTTTTGCTCTTTGATGCAATGGTAGAATAATAGATTCTGAGACCCAGAGTCTATAGATCATGACATGTATTGTCACTTCCAGCATATAAATTTTTTTATGAACCCCTACACTACAAACTATTTGATTATTATTTTAACATCTAATTTTATCTGGAGCTTTTAGAAGAGCAGTTGTAGAATGTCTCTAAAATATTAAAATAGAAAATACTTTAAACTGTGAATTTATTGTTTTTGCTTGAAAAGTTGGTGAATTTAAAAACTGTGATAATGCAAGTTTTTAGTCAAACAAAAGTTAAAATTTAAATTAGATCCCATGTGGTTTTGTTTAGTGAAAAGAGGACTGGACATAAGAGCAAAAGGTTTCTTAAACCAATACACAATATTGTCATTTCTGATACTCAAACGTTACATAGCTTTCCATCCTACAAATTATTTTACCATTTAGCATATTTCTATTGCATAAAAAATAGAATGTACAGCATGAAAATATATATTTAAAAATTTAATTATTAATGCATGATTAAAAATAGAATACAAAATGAAATAACAAACACGTACTTCTAGAATGAATTAAAAAGCCATAATCAGTTTCTTACAAGTAGGTAATTATACATAGTAAAATTGTTATTGTATAAGATTAAAGATAAATTAGTACAATTTTTAAATTTTTCCATTAACTATTTTTTATTTTTGTCAAGCGTTAGTGCCACACAAGCAGTTGTCCCGGGTTGGCAAGTTCGCTTCCCGGCCGATGCTTTGACTTGTGAAAAAAAAAAAACTATTTTTATTGGGGAAAAAAGTATAAAAACTAAAAAGTTATATGTATATACCCAGTTGTTTGCGTGATGTTGCTATCAAAATTCATCATTATGTAATCTGTCTTTATTGTATAATAGTTTCCTACACATAGATATAGTATGTACCCAAATATATGATATGAATATATTAACAAATAAATAGTACTAAATATATCTAAAAATTAGAAGGTCTATAATATTTAAAATTAATATAAGTAAATGCAGTGAGTTGCGATTTTTAACGACTAATTGAAGAGAAGAAAACAATCATGAAAGAAAATCTATTTTTCAAACACTTTTACATTTTTTGACGAGATAATATTGAATTACTAGACGACAGAAAAAGAAGTCATTGAAAAAACTGATCAGCACCTTAATATTTACACAAAGGGTTAAATGTAACTAAGTCAAAAATTAAAATAAATAATTAATTTATATATATATATAATATTTAAATACATGTATATTGTTTATACTAAACTTAATGTAATTAGAAGGGATTTGAACTCACAATTTCAAGCTCCCTACAGCTATCCACTCTATCTAATACAACTAACGCATATGACCACATACATATAAAAAATAAATGATCTCCAATACACATATTTCATGCTAAACCAGCACTCATCAGTTGATCCAGATCATCATCTCCCACACATATATACAACCAATGCCCAGTTTATATTAAGATAGCAAATCTTCAAACTTTAAATAGACATGTATTTAAACATTGCATATTCAACCTGTACTCTGTCCATCCCTCTTCTGTATATTTAAATGGACATATTAAGGTCTTATATGTGAAGGGTCAGAATGACTTCAAATCAATATGCAGATAACAATAATGTTGCCATATACAAGAGCTTTGCATGTTCCATGCTTGGATTTTCAATGATATGGATGGCTGAAGAGTTGGAGAGTGGAGAAGATTAAAGCTTTCACATTAAAGTTTGAAGATTTTCTATCTTAATATAAACTGAGCACTGATTGTATATATGTGTGGAAGATGGTGATCTGGACCACAAAATACATTTAGTGGATATAATTTATCTTTTTTACATACATGTGGTCATGTGTGTTACTTATATGAGATAGAGTCTTGTAGGGAGTGTGAAGGTCTGAGTTCAAGTCTCTTCTAATATATATATATATATATATATATATATATATATATATATATATATATATATATATATATATATATATATAACATTTAATTTTAGGAGAGTTTGTAGCAAAATTAAATTATTTTTTAGTATAATTATTTAAAGCATTATAAAAACTAATAAAATCTCAAAAAATATTCTAAATATCTAAAAGTATTAAAATTATCTTGAGAAATTGAAAAAAAACATTTTACACCTTTACTAATGTAAAGTAAAAGAAATATATTTTTCCACAATGTGAGTTTTCATTACTTGAATAAACATTAGTAACTGTACAAAATATACATTTTATATTTATTACTTAAAATATATTTAAAAAATGAAGATGTTTTTAAAATATAAAAATTTTATCTTAAAAATAAACAATAAATTGTCTTTCATCTTAATTAACATAATATAAAAAATTTCCAGTGAATTGGGCCATTTACATGTATTTTAAAGCTGTTTTTATTACTTAATTATACCATCAATTTAGGAATTAAAATAAAAATTAAATCATGGATTTATAACCATTAAAATGCAACATACCTATAGATTACAAACAACATAATATTATTTCATATTATTACAGACATATAATACAGTGATTTCAAAGTCAATGTAGATTTATTTCATAATATACTAGTAAAAAACAAAAAAAAAAAGTAGTTAATCAAAATAAATTATTTGACTTATTATTATAATTACTGCTGTATAAAAATTCTTTACTTATCATAAAAATAGATGTAGATATTATTTTAAAGAATTATATTGCTATTAAAAAATAAATTTATGCAAAATACAGAAAGTATATACATAAGACTAATGTTATTTTTAACGTCTGCTAAAATTTGTAAAAAAATCAACTTACCTTTTGCAAGACATATGGGGTCGATTTGATATTAAAATATTAATACGACTTTTATCAGTAATCTAACTAAAATCTCCTCTGTATCAGTTTAATATTAACTGACAAGACAGAATTTATAGTTATTCAAATTTATTTTTAAATAATCTTGATTTAACAAACATTTAAATATATAAAAATTAAGTAACACATAAATGTTTAATATATTAATGTTATTTTTTTATATATTACTATAGGAATTTGCAAAAAATTACAGACATTATATGACAATATTTGATGAAAAATAAACTAAACTTTCTCAGAATATAAAGTTACATAAAAATGAGTTTGATTATACATTAATTCAATATAAAAAAAAGTTTAGTTAAAATAACAATGAAATTTACATTTAAATTTTAACATCAAAATGAAACTGCACAAGTTGAGTTAAATAAAAATTAAATTTCAATCTTTGATATGAAGTCAATTGGTCTTTTGTGCAGCTGATGACATCATGTTGATTGACAAAAACTTGTCTTACAAGTAGTTAGTTGATTTTTCGATAAATGTTGCTATAAGATTATAAATTGATCTAATTTCAGGAGAATAAGTAAAAATATACATGTAATGATAATATATTACATGTTTATTTGATGTTTAACTATAGACAATAAAATTAAAGTTTATTAAAATTCCATATTATAATATATTACATATTTATTTGATGTTTAATTATATATAGAAAAATTAAAGTTTATTTAAATTTCTAAAAGAATATTTTGAAATTTAATAATTCACAAAGCCCATAAGTTGCCCTGTAAAAAAGTTAAAATTTAGCTCTTATTATTTTCTAGCATTTTTTTCTGTCAAGCAAAATTTTGATGTGGAATTCAAATTTGAGTAAAAATTAGATTTTTTAAGGTGTCTGATGTTTACCAAACAAATTCAGAATTTTTTTCAGATAACTAAATGGAATTAAATCCAGATAGTGATCCAATTATCAATCATATGAGTATTTAGATATTTTTATCTACAAGTATACACCCCCCCCCCAAAAAAAAAATTACTAAAAATCTTCATCCTCTAGCAGTTAATTAACTTCTTCAGCAATGTCTTCTCACTCATTACTCACAAGTGAAAGTATTCTGGAAAAGATTTTGATTTGCAGTGGATTATTTATTATTATCTTGTATATAAATTATTTTCAATCTTAAACATCAAATTGAATATTACAATGATATTAAAAAGGAAATTGTGTTGTTGTGTTTGATGGAGTGACAAATAGTTTTGAGGATGATAATGATATTGGCTATGACTATAAGTACTTTTGACTATACATTTTGTAGTCTTTATCAACTATACAACATTGAATAATCAAAACGAGACAACCTTTAACAATACCCATAGTTCAATTCAGATTTCCCACAATTCTGTTATCTTAACATTTGATGACTGGCGATTCATTAACATTTGACGATTTCTTGAAATCAACATAGCCTCTTTTATTTTAGGTTTATTATGACAACGTTCAATTTGAATAATTTTTATATTTTATAATCAAATTTAAATCCATATTGACAAGATTTATTATGATCACATATAACAGATGATGAAGGTTTATTTACATCTATTCCAGATTGTTTCTATTTTTGAATTCTATTATATAAAAGCATATGCTCTTATATATATATATATATGTAATATATGTATATTACATATATTGTGGAACGAATACAGATATCAAACTTGATTTATTATATATATATAAACATTAAATTAAACATAGCTCAATGTAGATGTAAACAAAGAAAGTAAATTATCACTCCCCTGGCTTTGAATTAAAAGCATTCTAAATGTTGAACAAAGGATCAGAATAGAACACATTCTATTGTTGATCCTTTATCATTTAAAGTGATTTTAATTCATAGCTTGGGGGAGATGATTTATTCTCTTTGTTTTCTTTTATATATATATCAATGTGCTAAATAGACTGAATTCTATTAAATATTCATAACTAAACATATTTTCTGTGCACTGCAGCAGATTCATGGCAATCAACAATTAAAATAAAAAAAGTTATTTAACAATCAAATTTCACAGTATGCTCAGTTGAATAATACTAAAACTCTTATTCAAACTGTAGCACTAAACCAGACCTCTTTGATTTTTTTCCTTATCATTTTATTAAATAAAATATTAATGCCTTTGACAAGAGTGATTCAACAGTAGAAATGCATTAAGATTTTTAAATAATATTTTCAATGTTTTATTTGCATATATAATATTAGTAACTTTCTTCTACAATAAGTGTAAGATATAGTAATCAGTGAAAGCTAAAAGATTTGTGCATCACAATCCTTATCTAGTGACTATTCATCCAATATCCTCGGTCTAGTTTTGACAGATGCAATAAATTCAAATATCTAGGTATATTGCCTCTGATCCAAGTTTTTTCAGTGATGAAAACCATAAGTTAGAAAGTAGTCTGCATATGTAGGCACTATATAGAAATTTGTCTAGAAATGTGTCAGGGAATATGATTAGTAGGAACTAGATAGGGATTTTGACACATAAACTTTCTAACATCTACTTATTACTATGGCTTGCACTAAGAGATAATATTATATGGAGAAAGCTACTATTGTTTAACAGATTGTATAATCAAAAGAAATAGTCATCGCATGATGTTTTAGTAACATATTTAATATTTAGTTTTGTCTTCTCTTTATTACATAAATGTTAATTTTCTGAGGACAATAATAATGCCAAGAATCTCAAGGCAAAAGAAAACATAAATAAATTAAAAATTATATTCTTTTTATATTGATGCATATGCTGTCTGAGACATGTGGACAAATTAATCTTAATTTTACCATAATAAATGATTGCACAATCAGCTCCACCACATCAATACAAAATTTGATATTCATCAGTTTGACTTATTTATCCTTAGTGTTACATATCAATGTATTTAAAGAATGAAGAAGCCTAAATTCTATATTAAAATCTTTGTTCTTCTGTGAAATGTCTAAGACTCTGAAGTAAGCAATGCTAAAACATATTATTAAGTCTTTATATATGAATAGGACACTCGGTATAATAATATTATTAAAAATTTTATATTTAAACTCTGTAGGAATATATATATAATTTTTAATATTAAGTTATTTTTATCAAAACACTATATCCAAATTTAATTTTATGATTATTTTTATCTATTATATTTTTATGTGTATTAATAATCTGCCCAAAATATGCATAATGCACATATATAAATAGAAATATATATAATTAGATTAATGTACTTACTAAAATTTTCAAATTTTACCACCAAGCGCTTTCGGGACAGTTTATAATCCCACATTCATGGCGACTAACAATAAGTAGATTAATAGTCATAAGGATGTAAGATAGAATGATTCTTCATGAGCAAATTTTTTTGTAGTAGTTTTATAAAAAATATTTTGTGGATTAAAATGGGAAATTAAGGAAATAAAATACATGGATCATATTTAAATTAACTAGATTTGAAATGTTATAGCAATTATTGAATAAGTACGAGGAATTAGAAATAAAAGTTAAATATTAAAAAAGAAAATAAAGATTTATAATCAAGAATGACAAGAAATTAACAATTACAAATACTTTAGTCATATTATTAACGCTAATTAAAACATAATGAATGAAACTGAATTATAGAATTCAATTTGTTTGTTGGAATTACTGAATATTAAAAGGAATCATACCTTTATATTTAAAATGGAAACGTTTTAGTAAATATATTTTACTAACTCGTATATATGGATCAATGACTTGAACAGAAAACAGAAGGATTTCAAAGACACTTTAGATCTCACAATGAACTATGTCAATAATAATGATGAATCCAAAATGGAATTCATGTTGAGAGAACAAACTTATATCATAAGATTATTGGAAAAAATAAAGTCTATAAAAAAGTTAGCTAATTATGGTAGAAGTGAAGAAAATGAATAGATAGTTGAAATATTACATTGAACCCTATCGATTGGAAAAAAATAAAATATAGTAAGAGACCAATGGGGAAATAGAAAAATAAGTAAAAAGATGTTTGTTGGAATGTGGACAAATAAAAAATATTGATTAAAAAAACTGTATTTAACTTAAAGATAAGTTCATTCTGCAGCAGATCGATAATGAGTGAAAGTAATAATGATGATATATAATCATATAGAATGATTAAACTGAAGTAGATTTTTTTTGCACAGTAAACATAGACACATAAATACATATATAGTGATGGAATAGAAGTTTCAAGTATATCTCTATATATTTGAAACAAACATTAATGTTATTAAAACAGGCAAAACTCTCCATGCAGTAGTGCCATCCAGTGCAAGCCATAGTAATCAATGGATGCCAGAAGGCTTGTGCATAAAATCCCTATCTAGTGCCTACTCATCCAATATTTCCAGTCTAGTTTCTAGCTTGTGGATTTTATCAGTGAGGAGCTTTGGATCTGAGAGCATTGCATTTAGATCTTAGAATCTAATGCAACCCTCCAGCAGCCACCTTTTATTTCTACTTAACTACAAAACTATGAGTCTGAAACTGAAAACACAATGATATTTTCAATCTAAGCTCATTAGCTTATATAGTCATATAGGTGTGAACTCAGTTCAGTACCAATACATTTTGGTGTCTTTGGTTCTTTAATAACTATAGCCATTAGGCACTATCCTATTATACTATTATTGGGGTACTGAACTGAGTTCAGACCTATATGACTATATAAGCTAATGAGCTTGGATTGAAAATAAGTAGAAATAAAAGGTGGCTGCTGGAGGGTTGCATTAGATCTTAAGATCTAAGTGCAGTGCTCTCAGATCCAAAGCTCCTCACTGATAAAAGCCACAAGCTAGGAACTAATCTGGAGATATTGGATGAGTAAGCACTACATAGGGATTTTATGCACCAACCTTCTGGCATCCATTGATTACTCTGGCTTGAACTGAATAGCACTACTGTATGGAGAGTTTTGCCTGTTTTAATAACAGTTATGAACAAGCATAAGAAATGGCAAACATGTGATGTTTAGTAGTTTAAATATTAACGTTGGTATAAATTACAATTTTAGTAATTTTTAAAAAAAAATCTAATCATATAGGTCATTTTATTTCAGACTTTTCAATTATATGCTATATATTCTAATATTAAAAATAAATTCATTAAACGAATATGAATCATTAAATTTTCTTTGTTGCCTTCATTCAATCTAGTAAAAATAATTACAAAAGGTATAAAAAGGAATCTTTAGTTCAGCAAAGCATCTAAACCTCATTAAATTGGCTTCTATTATCAGAAAATTAATTAATTATTCTACATAATAAACGGCTGCCATATAATGAGCAAAGAAAACCAATCAAAAACATTTTTGTATAAATCGACCTTTTTTATTTCCAAAAAGCATTGGTGGTCTAGTGGTTAGCATAGCTGCCTTCCCAGCAGCTGGCTCTGATTCGCTTCCCAATCAATGCATTTGACATATGAAAAAAAATGTTGTGCAGAGAAATCAATTTTGCAATATTTGCAGATTTAAAATTACTTAATGATGTGCATTTCCCTAAATAGAAATGTAGTAAATTATGAAACCAAGAAATCATGATGTGTAAATATCTAAAACAGTAATATGTAAGAATAAAAATATCGTTTGAAAAAACAACACATGAGTATGAAATGTGTATGGAATTATAGGATTCTACTAATAAGAGAAAGCAAAGTAAGAATTTGCACCTGAGAGTTATTTGAGAAAAATAACAATTTCACATATTTAAAAAAAAAAGGACATTTGGCTTTATTGCTGGTCATATCTAAAAACAGAATTGATCCTGGAATCTTCTGATAGCAATCAATGCTCTACCAACTTTTACAACATATTGGAAATGATAAACAAAGAGATGATAAAATATTTACAAATTATTACATTTCATTTAACCTTAATATAATTTTAAATTTTAATAAAATTCAAACATACCTATAATGTTTTTATGCGATACAACTATACAGAATGGTTGGCTTGGATTCACAACCTAAGGGTTTTGAAGTTCAGACTAATAGATTGTTAATAAAAAAAGTTAAAGGTTGTCTGATGCATAGCTGCATTGATTCTAACTTGAATTCCATGTTGTCAATGCTAAAAGCAAACCTTTGGAGATAGAATTTAATTTGTACTACCATCTAGTAATCAAGAATCATTAAACTTTTAATAGATGGAATTAGACTAGAGAGAAGAACATATTATTGTTATGCTGTAGTAAGCTGAAAGAATCAAGTAATGCTGTATTAGTATTACATAAGTGGTCAATTATATAATATTTACTTATCTTTGACCTTTGTAAAAATATTGTAGACATAATTTAAATTTATTAAAATGTGTAAAGTTAAAGTGAATTTAATTATTCCTAATCTAACAAAGAATTATTAATAATCATATATGTATTTATTAAAAGATAATTATTATGACTAAATGTCCTATATGATCTGGTGCAACTTAAGAGTGTCATCCTCAATTCCATTTCGGACAGTTTTGACACAGGACCTACTTACAAACTCCCAAGCAACAAAGCCATGTGATTGCTTTAAAATAGGTAAGTAATGAGTAAATTTGTATAAATATTCATCAGTAAATACAAGACAGTAATGAACAAAATTTGAAGAGCTACATGGCTATTGAGTTACTAAAGAAATTGTATGGGTTTAATATATCTTATGAATTATTATCATGTTTTATTTTCAATATCTACAGTCTCATGATTAAAATGTGAAAGTATACATTAATATATGTATATATATGACATATTTTACGGGTTCATCCTTGTTAAAAAATTTAAATATTGATATACTGACATTTCGACGGTGCTACAATCAGTGATTTGAAAAAAATGTTTAAGTTCCACCAATAGCAAAAATGTTAAATTAAAAATGTTTTTTAAAAAAATCTTTCCAAAGAGGAGGAAGTTTGCATGTATCATCTCGTTTATTGATACAATCTGGCCTTTTAAGTATCTCAATGGCTTTTCTAATTTTGCACTGGTAGAGATTATTACATCTGTATATGATCCTGGTCCTAGAAAAATCAATTTTATGACCTGAATCTATAGTATGGAGTGAGAGTGCTGCTGATGATGAGTATTGTTTAACTACATTAGCATGCTCATCTCTCCTAACACTGATGCGACGATTACTCATGGAATATGTCTTTTATATATGCAACCTGTGAAAATCTTCATAGCAATATATATATATATATATATATATATAAAGTAAGTATTCTTTATATATTTATAAATAAACCAGATTAAGATTAGTAAATTATAGAAGTAGAACATAGAGACTTGAAACCACTTCTCAAAGAGCCAAAAAAAAATACATTTATTGCAATAAGTAAAATAAAAGATGTATATGAGTTAAAATAAACAGGTATCACTGATGTCTTTAAAGAAATAAGATATTGAAGTGAAGATTGAGTTGAATATATTACTAGAAGCAATGATAATAGATGAACAATTGAATTCTTGAACTGGTTTCTAAAATATTGGGAAAAATCCAGAAGAAAACTGGATAAGAGGTAGGTGGATAAGTTACAAATGCTTGTTAGAGCATTGTAGAAAATAATGTGTAGTTGAAGAATAGTGGTAAAAATGGAAATGATAGTAAAAGAGCTTGTTTTTGTAATAAATCTTTTTCAAAAAAATTTTTGTGATGCTATAAAATTGCCGATTCATAAATTCTTATTTGTGCTATAAGTAGATGGTCATTAATTCAAAGTCAATGGTTCCAGGACAGATAGTATTTCAACACAAATCTTTTCTTCTTCTTTATAAATGCAACTTCTTCAGAAAATTTACTGAACATTAATTTTTCTGTGTATAGTTTTAAATACCAGTATATAAAGTGTTAGCAATATATAATCATTGGAATGTTAAACTGTTCAAGCACTATTTATATTATCAATTGCTCTGTATTATCAAATCTGCATTAATTAGCATTTTATAAATTAGAAATTCAGTTATTTATTCACAAGATACTAAAATAAATAGAAATTAATTCTATTGTGAAGTTAAATTATCACCTGTATTGAATGATTATTTGATAATATCTAATTAGGATTAAACATTCTCTATGTGTTGCTAAGATGATTATTCTTATAAGATCTGGAAAAAGCAAATCAAAGTAGATTCATCTTTCATTTGCAAAGCATATTTGACAATAGAGGGCAGTACATAAAATAAAGTATTCTGAAATTTATCAATGTAACGATTATCTATAATTTTGTAAATATGTAAATACTTTATGATAACTGTATAAATTTATTTTATTAATAACAATATAACCCATTAACAGAATATCTTATATTTACATAAGCACAAAATATTTATATAATAGTAATTAAAACAATAAATTAAAAAATATTGTAATTTTATTCAGATAACAGAAATTTTTTAATTAGGAGTGTTTGAATAAAAGAATCTATCTTTATGTGTTTAGTATATCACCACTTAAATTAATTTGTGCAAACATCAGTAATGGCAAATTGAATAAATCTATTTTTTCTTTTTTTTTTCTATTATTTTCAAGAAAGATTAACATACTAACCTTGCCATTTTTCTTTTTTTACATTTCAATTGTATGATTAATCACCACCAGTTTTTTCATAAAGACAAGACCACAATCTATTAAAATGATCCATGAACCTATTATTTTTTGCATTATTTATAAATTTTAATTCATTTCTCAATCCCAATTTTAAAACATAAATTAAAATAAATGATTTCACAATTAAAACAGTTTTATATTGCTGCCGCAGCACATCAAAACTGTCATTCCACAACCTGATTTGAATCTAGAGTAGAAAAAAATCTGATAATTTTCTCATCATCAAATCATGCATAGGACCTTCTTTCAGGTATCAGGTTCATAATTAACTAGCTAACTATCCATTATTTGAATACGAAGATAGAAAATGCCAATCTTTTATTGCTCTGCAATTAGAAAACTTAAGGAGTAATTCTCTCTATCTTTGTCGTTTTTTTTATGAAGGACAAATGAAGAGGTTTTTTTCTCAGGAGAAGTTTATTTTATTTATTCCTATCTATCATTATTAAAAGCCTTTATAAAAATAATCAGAACACAGTTTATTTTGTAAAAGTATTACATATAGTAAATAAAAGTCTTTATGTTTATCTTCTTTTTATTTCTTTTATCCAATATGATTATAAATAAATAATCCTATAACCATTTCACTTGTAACAGGAATGAATGCTATAGTTTCCTTCAGTGATAAGATTGCGATTTTTAATTTTACTTTTCTTATATGGGACTTAATTCAGGAACCTTTAGCTCTTTAATGTTCTGTTCTCCCACTGCACTAAACAACAAGCAATTAACATTATTTTTTTTAAATTTTATTTATTTCTGTAGTCTCACATCTTTGTCTGTGTGGTCTAAATCAATGGTAGAGTGATCTAAAGATTCAAAAATGGAAGCTCAAACCATTACTTTTGATGTTCGAATAGCACGTGACTTCCGGAGTAACATATAATTCTATTATTTTTTCATATTTTTTTTCTGACTTAAGTTAAATTTATTAAACTGAAAATTTGTTCTTGATTCTGTCATTAAAATTAATAAATTTAATTTACATACTATTGATGAAATAATATATATAATAGAACGGTTTAATACTGGGGAATTCTTAAAAAATTCGAGCATCGGAAGTAAGAGACTTTGGTAGCGATTCATAGACCTTGAACTGTAGAATCTCCGTACTATCATAGTATCAAACCACGCAGAGAATGTTGTTAATTGCATAATATATAATAAAATCTACACATTTAATGCCAAATAATAATTGTTTTTTCCATATGTCATAGCATCGGCCGGGACGCGAACCCACAACCGTCTGCAACCAACTACTTGCTTGCAAGGCAGCTGCGATGACTTCTCGGCTAATAATTTAAAAATTTATCAATAGAAAGTATTTATAGCGTAAAATTATATTTTGCCGTTATTTTTGAAGACTTTACAAGTATATATATTAGCAGATATTTTATATTTTTGTTACATATATAATATATTAAAAAATTGATATGCATGATAACACTTCTAAAATTTTGAATGGCTAATATTACTAAATGTACAAATAGACAATGACTACGCATAAGATTTTTAAAATATTGACAGAATTTTTATGTTTTTCAAAGATGTTGAAATATCAAAGTTATAAAATGCTTTAACAGTGACATTATTGAGAAAAGAGATAAAATGACGATTATTAAAGAAATAATTCCGAGATACGTGCAAATAATTTATATAAGCCAGCTTTAGAGATAAATGGTAAAAGCTATAAAGCACTGACAAATTCTGTCTTTATTCTTGAAAATTTTATTACGTATATTTAAGCAGTTTTAGTATAATATATATGATTATATCTTTAGGCAGTGAGATCTTTACGAAGATATTTTTAAATACACGGATAGCTAAGTATGCATAGCCTTAAGAATTCATTGAAATTTAGATGTAGCTCGAAAATTGAGATGCTAGAACAAATTATGCTGAAAGACTGAAAAACACTAGTAAATTAATGTAATAAATTGCTATTGGCTGGTCAGTTGTCTAATGTCTTACCTGCATTTAAGCATAGAATTTAACATACAATTTTATATTTCTACTAAGTATCTAATGAGTGAGCAATGGAATTCATCTTATTCTGATGGGAGGAATTTCTCTGCCATAAAATTAAAGGAAAGTTTATTTTGTTTAAGAAAATGTTTTTTTTTGTGTAGCTAAAATTATTTAAAGCTCTCAAGGTGTTTCACCTAACTTTATATTTGATGTTTTTGTTATTATATGTGTGTGTGCTTTCATTCCAACCAATTCCTTTTTATAAATTATTTAACTATTTTACTCATTAAAAAATACTGTAGAGAATAGAAGTATGTAAATTATCGAAATATTTAGAACAATATTTTGTAAAATATAACAGAATATTTATGATTGTGAGAGTTTGAATTTTGAAGTAATGGGATAGAAAGGACATTTTATCTACAGTGATTGTGAAGGCTTCTAAGAATACATTGATAGCAATGATAATCAACAAGTAGATATTTGATCAGAATAAATTGAATTTTCCCTTAAAATATATATGTCGGTTTAACAACTCAAAATGGTTTTAAAAAATCTACAACATGTACTCTGTCTATAGATTACAATAAGATGGTGAAAAAAAAGACAACTCATTGATGTTTTGGAATTGTGGTGGAGATAAAAAAATTCATAGCCAGTAAGTAAAATAAATAAGTAGATATTTGATAAGATTAGGCCAGAATTTATAGAAAGCAATTTGAATTTTTTCTACAGTACAGGTTTTTTTTATAACTGCACTCCAATACGTAATATATCAGCAGTATGCAATTTGGAAAATTTACTAAGAAAAAAACAGAACCCCAGCAATGACATGTATGGAATCCCTCATATACACTCTAAAAATAAAAGATGTGGTAGGTCCCTTTGGATAATAGTTATCAAGGATTTCTAGAAGTTGAAGTTAACTTGATGACATATAATAATAATAATAATAATAATAATAATAATAATAATAATAATAATAATAATAATAATAATAATAATAATAATAATAATAATAATAATAATAATAATAATAATAATAATTTTGATATGAAGATAATCATCCTTCACACAAAGCTGAACTTTAATATTCCATTAGCCTCATTAAATACTAGTAGATCCAAGTCACAAGATGAAGACTAGTATTTAATAAGGCTAATTGAATATTAAAGTAAGTACTTGTGTAAACGATGATTGCTTTCATATCAGAATTACAGTTTAATACTGGATTAGTAACAAATTTCTAGATTATTTATATTAAATAATAATAATAATAACTACAATCTTAAATCATATTCATTAATTTTTATTTTGCCAGAAAAAGAACACTAAGAACATATATATTTTTATCATCATCATTATTACTAATTAATAACTTATTGTAATAAAAACATTTTAATACAATTTTTTTAATAGTGATTTGGTCATCCCATATAATAAGGTTTTTTGTGTTTTGATCATGTTGTGATACAATCGAATTGACTAGAAAAATAAATAATGCTTGTAAAAGTTGGGGGGGGGGGGGAAGATGATTACTAACCATGTAATCGATAAATTCTGTCATCACAATAATTAATGGGTCATTTAAAATTCTATAAAATTAAATAAATAATAAGTTAAAAATGCAAATTAAGATTATATAAATACCAAATTTAATATTAGTTTTATGGTGGCTAATAGTAATTGCAACAACAACAGATTGTTTTTAGTTGTTGTGAAGCGATTTGCCTATAGAAATGGGTTAGCTATTGGCATTTATGATTAATTTAGATAATAATATTATACTACTGGAAAAACTACTTCCAACTGCACCCATTATAGTAACAATTTGCAAATCAGAATTTCTAGTCATTTTAACAAATTAAGAAAGAACGCCCATTTTAAATACATCTGGCTTGTAAATTAATATTATGGAATACATACTTGTAGTTAGTAACATCCATTAATATTATTATATATTTTCAATGCTACATATTTAATAGCCATTATTTATTTATGGGTTATTCAATTTTTTAAAATATAGATACATTTCATGAATAATGTCCATTCCTCTGGTAAGCTAGAACTCTAACGACTTGAATATATACATACACCTATAGTCTTGATAAATGAATGTATAAATCTTAAACCATAAACTCTTATCAATTGTAAAATAATAGTGAATTATCTCACATTATATTTCAATTTTGGCTAACAGTCTCACTTCCAGTAAAGATTTTGAAAGCCCATGGCTTTGTATTTAATTAAAACGCAAATGTATTAACACACATTTGAACTAATATATTGTGTTAAATTGCCAGGTAATATTAAATATTGACTATGCAAGACAGAGAGAATTATATTCACATTTGCAACCTTGCACAAATTGATAAAATATTACTTTTAAAAATCTAATAAATAATCAATTAATTGCAAATAGATAACATAATTAAAAAAAAAAAAATGGATTTTTAACACATTCCATTGCACAAATAAGTCTTAAGATTATAAATGAACAATTCTCTTTTATTCTTCATATGTCGTAGCATCGGCCGGGACGCGAACCCACACCCGTCTGCAACCAACTACTTGCTTGCAAGGCGGATGCGATGATCTCTCGGCTTCTCTTTTATTAAACATGCATTTTGATTCAATAAAATATTCAGTAAATCAACTTTTAAATAACTCACTTTAAGGCAAAGGATTTTTTAAAAGCTCTATAATTCTTAGAGAATTGGTAAAGGAGAAAACATTAACATCCATTATTGCAATTGTAGATGATGAGGAATTGAGTAGTTTTTCATCCTCTTATTCTCTACATTATAGTAGCTATATGTTTATCAACCAGTATTGGATAGATAGCTAGCTTGGCTACCTGAAAAGAAAATCTAAATCTTATTGAAAACGGGGGTGGGACAAAGTTATATACTTTGGATTTAATATATATATATATTCTCATACTCATATATCAAATTACATACCATAAAAACGAACATATGAGAAAATAATCGGTTATAATAATTATAGAAAATCAAGAGTGATTATTATTGAAGAATTAACAATAAAAAGATGAACTTAAAACCATTGCCATATATATATATATATATATATATATATATATATATATATATATATATCCAGTAATAAGCAATCATAATCTACTGGAAATATTGAATAGATTACAGAATCAAGTACTATTTATTAGGTTAATGTTTAACCTATTATTTCTAGAGTAAATGTAAAATATAAACTTATTCAAAAATTAGTAGTAATTATAAATATATTTGTTTACAGTGGACGATGGTGAAGATGTGAGTGCAGGAGTTTGATATCTCTAATTCAAACTATATTAAATTGATATTGATAAATACCAATGACAATTCAGTAATACTTATTCAGCATAAAATGCATTTTGGAGATGGTAAAGGGAATCTGGGAAAGGGAATCTGGGAAAGAGAATCTTTTTCAGTTGTTTTATTCATAAGTTTTAAAAATATCAAGAAAATTTTAAGTTTATCTAAAAAAGAGAATATATATGAAAAAAAAGAGATATGATGTGTGATAATAACCATAAAAACATATTAATCTTTAACTTAGTTAAAAGTTTATTTCTGGACTAGAAGAGAGATGATAATCTTTGTTTAATAAATGACCAGTATTAGTTACTAGTGATATTATCTAATGTGGATTATGCCAAAAGATATGAATGCAGGAAATGGGACATTTATAGTTCATTGTAACAAATAACTTTATAGGCAGTTGCATGTGAAGGATACTCAGTGAATACTTAGAAATATTGATTTAATTACTAAAGCTTAAACCTGTACCTGGAAATCCTTTACAATAACAGAAAAACAATGAGTGATGAGGTGATGATGGTTTCTATGGTTAACCATGAAGTATTATTTATAGGGAGCATATAAGTATTTCAACATTGTTCATGTACAACCATTAAAACATACCTTATCAATCAATTCTACTTCTAACATATTCCTCCAGCTATTACATGGAAATGTCCCCACTATTTATTTCTTTGTTTACATTTTATATATAGCATATATTTGACAGATTCATCAATATATAATTAATACCAATATTGTATTGTCAGTTTTTTAATTCACAATTGCCACCATTATTTTAGAAACATCATAGGGGCATTATAAGCAATATATAGAACAAAATTAAATGTCTATTTAATCAAAAAATTTTAATAATGTGTAGTGGGATGATAGTAAGTGAATAATCTAATATAAAACAAACAGTTGTTTTTATTCATGAGTTTTCAAAAGTTTTCAAATTGAGAAATAAGATGTTCATCATGTTTGCTGATACAGTTCATTTTCTTAGCAATATTGATAATGTTTTTTTTTTGATGGTGTTAGAATTGATATATATTCTCTCTTTGTATTTAAGTCAGATGAAGAGCTCTCTTATAACTCAGCATAAGCAATAAAAAAACCCAGTTAACCCTATTAAAAGAAAAAGTCAGTTGAAATATTATTGCATTATTAGAAGTTAAATTATTTTGTCACTCTATTTTAAAATATAAAGGTCACAAGCTTCTGGGACAACTATTGTTATGAATATGACTACCTGTTAGTCGAAAGCATGCTTAGTATACCATGTTTTTAAAGTACTAAATGAAGATTTTCTTTATATGCATTTTATATGTATTTCCTATGAATAAAATATTTTTTATAAGTATCAGTAATCAATGGATATTAAATGATAATGATAATTAAATTCTTAAACATAAACAGAAACTAGGCTGTAGATTTTTTGATTCACTTTTATGATATTCCTTGATTGCTTATGATTATAATAAATGACTCCGAATTGTAGTAATAAATTGAGTTACTTTTTAAATAAAATTTTAAATTAATTTGGAAAATATCATATGATACTTTGTTTGGAATTTTTGAATTATAGGATAGTCTGTTTGACTTTTGCACTTAATACCCTTTAATTTTACTCATTGCCTGCTCTATAACGTCTAAAATAAATATCTTACAATCAAACTTGATATAAGCCATCATGCAATGTATAATCGCTCAATAAAAACAGTAGAATGTGATATCTAAATTAAGTTAAAAATTGTTTCAGTAAATCGTTTCATTTTACTAACATAAATAATGGAAACATTTCCTTTATGCACTTTATACATACTGTATTTTATTTTTCACACTTGTAGAACTATATATTCCATTCTAATTTTAATTAATTCACTTTTCTATAGCTTTCTTTCTAATTGTTTGCAGTGATGATTTATGTAGGCCTATTGCATGGATGTTATGTCATATTCATTCATTACTTTAATTTGCTTTATTATTTCAAGCTTTTTTCTTAATAAGTAAGACCTTTACTTTGGATAAATATTATTTGAAGTGTTTATATAAAGGTGATTAATAATATGTAGGTTATTGATTATATATATATGAATTCATAGTATTATTTCCAAGAGCTTCCATGTAATTAAAATATAATAGTTAAATAGCTAACATTTCAGTACAAGAACAAGTACTTTCCTCAGAACTTCTTTTTTCTTATGATTTGAGAAAGTAGAAGCTCTGAAATAAGTATTTTTTATTGTATTGAAACGTCAGCTGTTTAGCTATTATATTTTTATTACACAGAAGCTCCATGAAATAATATTATAAATTCATCTTTTATCCCGGAGAATATTAGATATATATAAATTACAAATATTTATAAACAGCATAACACAATCTTATTGGATAATATGTGGTAAACTAAAGCACAGGTCAACAAATATCTGAATGTGTAATGAATATATATTGTGCTCTCTTATGCAGATTGATTCAACTAGAGGCAGATGTTTGTTTTTTCATAATGTATCTTACATATAAAACCATAAGCAAATACAAAATTTCAAATAATATATTCCCTGTTATATCAGTTGGATGTGATTCATTCATGCTGCTAAAACAAGCTTACAACAATTCTGATTAATTAAATTTGACCAAGTATATATATTAATTGTAAAAATATTTCTGATTACTCTTATAAGTACCGTGCGGCTAACCAAAAAAGTCCTCGAAAACGATCAACTAAGAGTAATCGAAAAAATATTTCCGATTACTCTTAGTTGATCATTTTTCGAGGACTTTTTTTGTTTAAAAATAAAAAATCAGTATAAAATAATATAAAAATTGCACATAGTTTATTAAATCGATAAATAGTAATTACGTTTTGTACAAAAAAAAAAATGTATAAAAGATAAAAATAAATAAATAGATAAATTGTATATATTTATTTCACATGATTTGGAACACTTCTTTTTCTTCAAATAATAGATAAGTGATAAAGTTACTTTTGTTAACTAATAACTTTATTACCTATTTTATTTATTTATTTATTTTTATCAGATCAATTTTATTTTCCTTTCATTTTATATTATAAATGGTGTTGTAAATCACAAAATAATAAATTTAATGTAAAATCATGTTATCACTTTCCAACTCGAAATCATATTTATGAATGTCAAATATATAACGATAATAAATTTGACATTGCGTTTAGCTCTAATGTGATAAAGATATTTAATATTCTGAATTTTAATCTAAAGAAATTATTTGTTATACATCAAATCAAATTACTGACAGCTTATATACAACTTTAAAAAATCTATTCACATATCTCATGATCTTCACCAAGCCATTTATCACTTTCATCATAAAAATAAGCATATCTAATAAATAATGAAGCTAATCGGAATGAGATTAAAAAAAACAAAACTATTTTGATAACTGTCTCTCTTCTCTCTCACCTCTCATTTTTTAAAATCTAAATATATTTATTCATTAACTGACAATGTGTGATGGAAACACAATTATTATAAAAATTTTAAAATCTGCCGTATGTATTCTTAATGTAAGAAATCAAAGTATACTTGTACATATTTACATCTGACTTGTAAAACCTTATATTGAAGCCACTAATACCTTAGCCAGTAGTTAAACTACAATTTTTATTTTTTTTTAGATATTATCATCTTTAAACTTAGCAACCAACTTCAAAACAAGTATAAATCCTAACTGCAGAATAGAAAAATAAAACAAATAAAAAAAGACAAATAATAAAAAATTAGATAACAGTGAAATAAATGATTGAGGTTAAAATGTTTTATTAAAATTGAAAATATAATTGCACAACCATCCAACTCCATGTTGTTAGTTAAATGCAGACAGCTGATCAATAAATAAAAATTTCACGACCATCAGATTTAAGCCTAATCTCAAAACCAATATCTTTCATAGGTGATATTTTTCACAATTTCCATAAGATAATTAACATGTCTTACATAAATGGATGTGATTGTTTCTTAAATGTAGATGATGATTTTGAGAAGCATACCAATGTTGATTAGTTTCTCGGAAACTAAGATGTTATTTCTGTGCTGCTATCTTTTATTGTTTATTTTCCATAGTTTAAAAAATTATGCTATATCTAATTGAATCTTGGTTTAATTATCATCTTAAAAACAATATTAATGTTTTATTATATATTTAATATTTAAATACAATAATAATATATATACTTTAAGCTAGATGTAATTAGAAGGGATTTGAACCCAGACTTCAAACTTCTTCAGTCTTCCACTCCATCTTATATAACGGTCACCCACAACTACATATTTCATATATATATAAAGTATGCCAATGATAATTTTCACCTACCTATGAGAAATAATATGTCATTCTTAAGATTTTTATATCAGTTGTTTTTGCATTGTCACTGGAAAGCCAATGAAAAAGAGTTTGATTTATATGCATCTAAATTATATTTTTATGATAGTCCAATGACAATTAAATTTTGATGTTTCATCTAGTTATTTTAACTATCATATGATTACTATTAAAGAAAAAAGTCTTAACACTCTTTTAAAGCTGTTGTACTCTGATTCATTTACCTGATACTTTTATAGATCAATTTTTTATAGAGCGATAACAAGGCAACTAATAGATGTTCTGTACCACTTTTAAAATTAATTTATAAAAAATTTATAAAATTTTGCACTGAAAATATAAAGAATGTATTCATCATAATAAACTCTCTTTTAAATTTTTATAATTATACTTTACAAAATATAAACAATTAAAATTTCAAAAAAACACTAGAACAAAAATTACATAAAGCAAAACAAATGCCCCCCTCCCCGTTAATCAGAAATATAAGATCAAAAAAGAATAAGAAAAATATTTAATTTTTATCCTAAATAATTAAAAATTCAATTTTAATCACCCATTTTTTCTTTAATATATGAATTATGATTTAACAATTATTGTAAAATTAGATTGGGATTGTTAATATAGAATGATTACGCAAACTGTAAACTGAAAAATAAGCTAGTTACTATTATATATAATTTACAAATACATTTACTGTTTTTAAAGTAGAGTAAGCATGTGGTTTAAGACCTGTAGAGGTCCCTACTATCGCATTTTATACCATGTGATTGAGGCTACAGCCTTAATGAATATTATTTACTGTTTTTGTAAGAATTGTAATTTTTATTTTTATTTTATTTTGACAAAGTAGAACTTAAGATTGAATTACAGTTTTAGTACCAAAACATGCTTCTCATGGGAAAAAAGTCAAATTCCATTTTTTTATACTAATTTAAATGTCTTAAATGTCATTCGAAATAATTAAGTGGGGTAATAAATGGAAATGTTCGATTTGTTATTCCAAATTTAATATTCAGTAGCAATTATTATATTTTTAATTATATTTAGGCTATTCGCAATCTGTCAAATCAATATATGTTTATGTTTTTATGTATAATAAAATAGTTTTTACTTACAATAAAATATAATTAGAGAGGATTTGAGCCCAAACTTTCAAGCTCCCTTAAGTCATCCACTCTATCTTATATAATCAGTACACATGATCACATACATGTGAAAAAGATAAATAATCTCCAGTATACGTATTTCGTGCTGAACTAGCACTCATCAGTTGGTCCAGCTCATCATTTCCCACAGGCATACATAATCAGTGATCGGTTTATATTAAGATAGCAAATCTTCAAAATTAATGGATAATCTTCCATCTTCTCCACCTTCCAACTTTTCAGTCATCAATATTATTAAAAATCTGATGATGGAAATGCTCTAAGTTCTTGTTAATGTATATGGTTATGTGTATCGGTTATATAAGATGGATTGGATAGCTGAAGGGAGCTTGAAAGTCTGTGTCAAATCCCTTCTAATTACATCTAAAGTTCAGTATGTGCATTATGTTTGTATTTAAATAATATAATAAAATAGTAAATTAAATAAGGGTCATACAATGCATTCAATTAATTTAAAGCATCATATATAATACAATAGTATTATTTTTTTGTTTAAAAAACTTCTATAATTTTTGAGATGGTTTTATTGAAGGCATTGTATAATTTAAAGAACCCTTTGTATTTTTGATTAACCCAATCCCTGCATATATATATATATTGTACCCTCCTCCCCCGTCTCCTTCCTCTCCATAATAACAATCTATAATAATGTTTTCAATATATTCCGGGTTCTCTCTCTAGCTCAGTCTTAACAAAATGAATGAAATTAATTTATCAAAAATGATTACTACTAGCTCTAAATTTTAAAATATAAATACAGTTATATTATTAAAAATTTATTATTTTCATGAGACATGGAGCGACGACACGGGGAGCGAGACAGACTACATTGAGATATATCCACATGATACCATCCCAATGGCATAAGAACACTATACTAAATAATCAACTTATGGTATTCTTATGACTTTCCAAGCTCTTTGCATTACGATTAAGATAATAATCATATCTTATTATACTTTGTAATAATAACCTAGCTCAATTAAATAATTTAAGTAAATAAATGAAATAAAATCAAATCAAATAAATCTCAGGTTCATAAATTGCATTTAAACTGATTTAAATTACGGTAGTAAACTATGAGAAGGGAATTTTATGTCATAAATTCACTACGTAACAACTAACAATAATAAATAAGAATAATGATAATAATAGTATAATGTAATCCTATTTCTTCTTAAATGAAATAAATAAATAAATATTACGTTCGTGGTAGTATTTAATAATCTGACAATCAAAATACGTGTTGTAATATTAGCATATAATATTATTTTAATATTGTGGCAGCCAACTTATGACCAATAAAACGATATAATTATAATCCTTTAATTTTATCATACAAATAAATTTTCAAAATTATTATAACACTTTTATGTTTATCTACTCTGTGCAAAATTATATGTCTGTTGCAATTATAAATGTGTATTGCGATATCATGCATTCTATGTGGAGAAATAATAACTAAGACACGAAGCTTACAAATAAATTTACAACATAGTTTATTAATAATTATACAAATAACAATATTTACATTATGTACATCGGATATCCCTACTTTCCTGTTACAAAATTACTTTACTACTTTATCTCTTAACATTAAATTTCTACTTATTTTATTTTTAACTCTTATACAGTATTATTATTATTAGATATCTGATTTTTAGTTTAGCTTGTTACAAAAATGTATCTATCAATAATTATCATTAATACTTTATATCTCTATTAATTTTAAAATTATATTTTTACAAAAATTTTTACCTTCGTAGTAAAAATTATACAAAATCATAAAATTATATTTTATATTATTATTCGTATGGAATCCTAAAGATTCAAACCCTTCCTGACATTTTGATGTTCCGTTTTATTATTGACTATACAATAATTATTAATCCAGTACTTATCCAAGCCTTTGCTTCGTATGGTAATTACTATCATTAACAAACCACGCACAAATACATATATGTCTGTTACATATTTTCTTTAATCATTTCTTTACCAACATGCAATCTCTATTTTAACATATCATATAAAATATTAAATTTTTATTATCACTTTTAAAACTTTGTTTAGATTTTTCTTTTAAAATCTTATATTCTTTTCCGAATTACTTTTTAAAACTATATCATATGATTCTTCATCTCTTTATGACATTTATACTTTCACTTTTAAAATAACAATTCCAACTCATTCTAGTAAATAAACTATTCTTAAATAACGACAACCTAGCTTCATTTCTATTTTATGTATCATTTCTATAAAATATCTTCCTGACGATGTATATTCATGAAACAAGGATAGCGAAAATAGATGCGCAGGATCAAAACAACTAGAATATTATCCGTCATAAAACTTGACAATGATGGCACAGTGAATTTAAAGAACACCATAGAGGAGTGACCTTTATCTGTCTATCCACCTCTACTATAGGAGTGATGCTAAAGCTATTTCTTCAGCTTTATAAAACATCAAAAAGTTTCAAAGATATGTAAAAAAAACACTGTCCAAAATATATGTGTTCAGTGATAGGACTTAGTTAGCTATACTGAAATCACACAAAATACTATGATCCAAATATTTGATTTTTCTTATTTCTTGGCAAAAACATCATCTTGGTTTCCTCTACACCAGTACTACCAAGTCACTATCCGATTTTATTTCTCTAGATTTATCTATGCAGTACATCGACAAATTTCTGTCTACATTTCTAACAATAATAAAATTCATTTTTAGTTCAAACTATACAGCTATTCTTAAGAAAATCTTTTACTACTTATCTCGTATATTTATAATATATACCAACTATTTTAAAATTATCTGAATATTTTGCAAACATAAAAGTTCAAAAGAATCACATAATTATTATGAGACTTATTATGAATTATATTTTTTAAAAACAACTTATTGCATGCACATTTAAAATTACTACTATCTCAAATATATGTTTTAATGTTGGATAAAATGTGTACTTATAATTTAAAAACTTTCATACATCATTCTTCATTAATAGATGACCTAAAAAAAAATACATTATGCATTATCAATAATATCACAATTACCAAAACGATCTCTATCTTCTTGATCGTATTCTGAAGGCTTCACCATTCCATTACTTCTTGTAGATATTTAAAACTTCCATACATACATTTTATTTTTTATAATAATATTTCTATCATTCTATTAAGCTATTATATTTTAAAATCTCATTATTCTTAAATTCATGTTTATATGTTTCCCTAAGCTAATATAGAATTTTTATATTTTTAATACAATCAAATAAAAAAAATTAAATTATATTTACGATACTGCTTTGTCGAACTTGCTTGAAAATTGTTCATCGTAAAGCTAAAAAAAAAATATACTTTATTTTTTCTTTCAGTCACTTAATGTTCTATAAAAAAAAATAACTCTGTTTAATAATCTTCATCGACGATGATCCTTAGTTTTCTCAATATTTTATACAATTATTATTTCTTGATATCTCCTTCAACATATTCTGCTAGCTTTTTCCCGCGCGTCTGGTTTCCCCCGATGCATCTTGTACGGACTTTTAAAATCTTCAATAAAATTTTGGTTTCCATGGATCCATTTTCATCTAGTTGAGCAATTTAATTTTTTAACATTTAACTCAAGCATTTTTCTTCATTGAATACTTTATAATATTTTTTCTAATACGATAAAGTTTTAGGCACCTTGCCATAAAATACTTATAGCACTCTAATCTTTTTACTTTCCTTTATTTCATAATTCTGGAACTATATCTTTTAATAATGTTTTCTTTTTAAAATAAACATTCTTTTCTTCATTATTATTTTTCTTGGTACTAGAACGCATATTAAAATTTTGCTCATAGAGAAGTATAACTTAGTTTTAAAATAGCTCTGTAAATTTATCGTCATAAATTGTTCTTGACGACAAGCAGCTTCTTTTTCAGATTTTCACATATCGTCCCAATTGTATTCCTTTCAATTATAAGATTAAGTTTCAGGTTGAGCACAACTAAAGTGGCATTAAGATGATTTCCAATTATTTTTCTTTCAGCAATCACTTTAAATATTTTTTCTTGTACTTCCATGTTACTGTAGGCTTTCTGGTTAAATTTGAATAAAATTTCCTGGTAAGATCACTTATAAAATTAGAAATTCATGTCTTTGCAGCCAAAAATATATTATATGTTACAGTATAACTTTTAGAATAATACGAAATTATAGATTTATATTACTTTCAGCTACGATGTTACCAGCTATCAAATTTGTTACTTTCTCTTTCAATTACACATTACTTCTCCCCCTCTGTATATTCTTAGATTTTTGTCTGTTAATTTTACATCCTTTGATTGGTTAATATTTATTTTAGCGCGAACAATTTATTCATTTTATTTTGATAACAGAATGAATGTTTAAAGTTAAGAATTGATGACGTAATGTCTGGAATATTTATACCAATATTTTTAAATTCAATTATAGTTTTATATAAAAAAATCATCTAAGTTTTAAAATAATTATTAAAACAATATTTAATATTTTTAACTTTCATTTTAATGATCGATGGCAATTATATCTAGTTTTAAATTCACACAGTTTATTATTATTTTACCAAGAGTGTGCGTGAAGGTATTTAATATACGGTCACGTGTCTACTAACTTTATAAAAATGATTTTTTATTTACGTCTTGGTTTAAATTACCAAAACTGATATATTTTATAAAAAATTTAGAAAATAATTTTAAAATGTTAAACTAAATATAACTCTCACCATCCCACAGTTTATTAATAAATTATACTCTATTAAATTTGATTATTCAATATAATTATACACTACACATAGTATTTATTTAATTTATTAGTTTTAAAATATTATATTCAAATTATTAATATACTTTTAACTATCTATAGCTGTATTATTTTATATGGCCAGCTTTCACAACCATAAGCAATGATATTTAAGCTTTATTTAATTGTTTTCTTTTAAAATAATTTATTACACTGTTATATACTAGGTATTTTTAGCTTTAAATTGTATTATAAAATTTACTTATCCCATTATTATTTATATATCTTACAAATATAACTTAAAATTTAAAATTTTTTTTAATAATTGACCTTTCTACCCTACCTATGACCTACAGACAAGGGCACAATATATATATTGTACCCTTACTTCTCGATGTATAATATAGTTTGAAATACGACTAGCTCAATTAAATTATAATGCTTAATAAAAATTTGCATATCTATCTTAATATACTTTTATACTATTATATTCTAATTAAATTTATTATCAATTATCAAAATCAATATACTTCTTTATTATGTATTAATTAAATAAGTATTTATTAAAATCATGAGACTGTGAAGTAAAGTTACAAAGCAATAAGTAGATTTACATTGAGTCAATATCTTCCAAGACATTGTCTCAATGGCATAAGAATACTGTCACCTCCTTATTAACTTACTACTACCTCTACAGCATTCTTATGGCTTTTAAATAAAATAAATTATCTTTAATAATAATAAATAAATAAAGCTTAACTTTTAATTTTTAAAATATAATTAAATAATCTCAGGTTCTTCTAATTATCTTAAAGTAATGATAACTCATGTAAATAAGTATGATATGGGATTTTATATCAAACCTAAATACACCTAACTTATTTTAATAACAACAATAATACTAATCTTAGAGTATAACTTAATTTTATCTATTTCTGTTATATCATCAATCATTAAATAAATAATCATATGTATATCTTTTATTTTCATATAGCATCTTAATTTTGGAATAGATCAAAATCTTATAATTCAATAATCTGTGGCAATAAATAATATTGTACTCTTATATTATGCATTATAATTACTCTATGACCATTGTAATATGATGTAATAATGTCAATCAATTCTCATAAATGATAATCAGAAAAATATTGTATTTATTTCTAAAATAATATTAATAAATTCACATTGTGCAAATATTATGTTTCTTCAAATTATCTGCTGTCAAATGCTGTGGTGCAAAATAATGAACTCGACACACTTTTAAACAAATTAAACAAATTTATTCACATTAACTTTGATTAAGAATTTATTTACAATATTTACAGTTCAAATTAGAAAAACAAAGAAAAATAAAATATAAGAAAATAATAATACAAAATGTTTACACTGTTATGAGCTCATACTCCTATTAAATAATCTATACATTCTTTTAAAATGCTATACTAATAATATTGAAGTATGTTTTCGAACTTACACTTTAAATACATATCAGTAAGCTTCAATTATTACAAATAAATTTATGTAAATACTATTTATGTAGCATATGTAAACAATAAAACTTTAATAATTAAATTGCTACATCAATTAAGTATTAATGTTATTTAAAATTTCCGGGAAACAACTTTCAACTCTAAATAAAATATTAATTATCCAAATTATTTATACTTCATCATCTATACTTGGTAAACCTTCAACCTAAATATAGACTTCTCCATAAAACTTAACGTAATTTATCCAATAAACAAAATAAAATACAGACTTTTAACTCTCTTCCTAATTTGCAATAAAAAAAAATAATTACTTATAAATAATAAATATAATTCTAATACTATAACATAAAAACAATATCAAAATTTATTAACAAAAGAATCATATAATTATTTCTAAGCTTCTTATGTAATGTTGCATCGTATTTATTTCATAAATTCAAATTATGCATATTTAAATAAAACTGTCACTGCCAATATAATGTGTGTGTATTTTTAAAATAATCATACATTCATTCAAAACAACATAATATTTGGTTGATCTAAAGAAAACATATTAAATACATCAAAATTATTATTATTACAATTTTTACCATCAATAATGATTTAATGTACAGTCCATCTTCCAATATTCTTCGGAATTACAGCTTCATAAAATAATTCACATTTATACTCACGATCATTCTTTAAAATATTATATGTTGTATCAAATAAAATAAACCTATGCAATTAATCATTATATTATTTTTAGTTATTATTTAAAGATATGTACCTATCTTATTTTAATAGATTAATAATATTTAAATTTTATATTAAATAAATATAACAGAATTCATATTACATAACTCCAGCGATGTATCCTTTTCACCATAAAGTTCTTTAATCCTAGGCACATATTCACTAGAACACCATTTCATATTTCCGGTCCATCACGTGTTTTTTTAAAAGTTTATGAAAAATGAAAATGTTCTTTTAAAATAAAATAAAATTAATCAGTTCCTCACAAAAAATATAATAAAATTAAAATAGTTTATCTGATCCGGATCCAGTTCTTTAAAAAATATTATTTAAAGTTATTATCTTAAATTGGTCTATAGTTTATGAAGAATTATCATTTAATTATTTTAAATTAACTGGAACGTCCACATATTACTTGCGCATTTCTTAACAAAACATCCAGGTAAGAATAAGCTTCTTCATCTAAAACAACCAGCGTTTAGATTATTTCAATATAATAATTTTTATTATATTAAGACTTTTAGCTAATTATATTTTCAATTTATTTGCCTTTCAAAATTTGTCAACATTCAGTCTTTTAAAACATAAAGACTTAACAAGGCAAGTATTTATAAAACTACTTTTATTTTTAATATCTTTCCTTAAGATATATATTTAAATTTATATTTTACAAAAATACTTTCTTTATAAAGAAGTATTTTATTCTCTAAAATATCTATTTTCTAATAGTCAATAGTAATTAGCTTTTAAAATTATATACTGTCCAAAAAACTACTTTTCTCCATCTCGTAATTTTCCGAACTAATCCAGCGTTTGTCATACTTCTAGTATAAAGTTTCCGATATATTTTCACTATATATGATGTTTCCATGACCATTTGCTTGTAAATTGAGCTTAATATAGAGACGATTGATAGGAAAAAAATTAAGTTAACACTGCATGTTTATCATTTAAAACTTCTATAACTTATTTACAAAGACACTCTTGTAATTTTGAAAAATGATTTTAAAAGCGTCTATTAAAATTTACGTAGCTATTTTTTAATAACACAATTAACTTGAAAATTCAATCACAGAGTCCCCTCCTAACAATTGAACTGAGCTTTTATACCGGAAGAAACTTCCCATTTGATTGGTAGATTAAACAATCAACTTGCTGGCTTATTTACATATTTACCAACAACACAAAATTAAAAATAAATAATGACTTATTTAATATTTAATATTTATTACATTATTAAATTTCTAAAATAATCTTTATCGTTTATTTAAATTCACTAAATATTTTTAAAATATTCTTATTTACTTGATTTTAATTTTAACTTTTATAAGATTATTTTTAAATAAACTAAGTATTTTTTATACGTCATATTTTTAAAACAATATTTTAAAATCAGATTTAATATTTCACATTGAATATCTTTATTTTTATCTCGTGATAACTCACGTATTATTTATAAATTTATAACATGATTTTTAAAATAGTTCTGCAACTTTATTAAACAACTTCCAAGCATGTGTGTGTATATTTAACTAACATCTGTTCTTTACAATACAAGAAACGCTTGTCATTGTCTAAAAATAAACTAACAATTGCATTTTTTTTAAAATAAATATTTTTTAAATAAATAAGATATTATAACAGATTTTAAAATAATTATCCAATATTATTAAAATCAAATATTAGTCTTTTATTTAAGTACTTACAATAATTAAAATATTTATATTCTTTTATAATATTATTTTATCAATAATAAACATATGCATTTAATTTTAATTGTCTTTTAAACACTTTTAGCTTTAAATACCTATTTATTAAATATATTAATGCAGTATTGATTATGGCCATTTTTCTCCCAACCATATATTATAATCATCATCATTTAAAATGTCTCTCTCAATATCAGCACAATTTCACATATCAAATACTCATAGATTGCTTTAATTAAACCTTTTGAAATATTACCATAAGCAAAATTAACATCACATATTCAAATATATCTTAAATTTAAAATTTTTAATAGATTAGCACAAAATTAAATGGTGACCCATACAAAAGGGCACATATTCCCCTCCTTCGGATAAAATTTTAAATTTAACATCCATCTTCATCTTCTTTAATCCACATTTATCACTTTTATCTTTCTTATCATTAATCTCATAATAAATTACTTGAACATAACATTTTATAAAGCATTGAAACATCATCTTAAATTTCAATTAGAAAACACTTTTAAATAAAACTACAATGACTTTCTTTTACTTTATAAATTAAGTTTCATTTTTCTTTACTCATCTCTTAACTAGGTTACTTTTATTTCCTAATATTTCTATAAACATTAAATATTTAAATTCTTTTAAATACACCCTTTACATAACTACTAAAAATACATATTCCTATAGTTAATACTATATTTTAAACTACTTTATGTGTTTTATTCCAAATTTATTGCTAGTTTCATTAGCAATTTTATAGATCATTGTTTAATAAATTTATATACTTCTCATTTAAAGAGATTAACTTAATCCCTTAAGATTGATCAATTTTCATGATCACTACTATAATATAAATTAATCTTTCATAAGATCTACTTACATATACTTTAAACACATGAGTCTTTATACTTTATATCTTTATTACTCAACTTTTACTTAAACATATTTACTTTAATAGCTAATTCCACTTTTATTTTAGTCATTCTGACAAAACCTTATTTCTCCTTAAATTTATTATTTATTAACTCAATAAATAATACCTTATTATACATATTTTGTAAACTTCTTCAATTAAATCTTTATCTATTCTGCTAACTCATCATATATAATAAATTATTTCCTTATGTAAAGCACTATATTTAAACATTACATTAAAATCTTTGTTCACAATACATTCTTAAAATTGTAACTCACACTTCAGATGGAAATGGAATTAAACTCCTTGCATTATAAGTTCCTTTTTCCCCATCTGGTGTGGTTAACATAAATGCATTCTCCCCTACTTTGAAGGTTGCTAACATAGAACTATCTTATGTTTGTTTTACAAAAAAAATATAATATAATATAATGCCATAATACATTATCAAATACACATCTTCTTTAAAATTACTTGTCTTAATTATTAAATATATTCTTCTCTAAATCTAAACTTTAATTTTCTTTCTCCTTTCTTAAATCTCACCTTAACTTTTCCTATCTTCTTTCCTTTACTAAGATTATTCTCAAGAAAATCTGTTATAAATTTCTCATGCTTTGGATATTTAAGTCTTACTTTTATCTTGCTTAAATCTTTATTCCAATTAAATTTTCCATTTATAACTTCATCATTAGGTATTAAATTCCTAATTCCTTCAAATAATATTTCTTTAAAAATATCAGCTTGTACATGAATATTGTTATCATTAATAATACATTTAGATATCACTTCTTGCAGTTTATTCTTAAATTTATTACCACTGATATCTATAATTTTTAATAATTCATGCTCCAACAACTTTAAGTACTTTTGCTTTGAAGATTTTGATTTTATCTTCGTAAATCTCCCAAATCTTTTATCATCAACATAATATTTCTTAAAATTATTAATTTGGTCTATAGTTCTTTCTCCAACTAACTTCTCATAGGATTTACACATTCCTATCATTTCATTAGTCAATTTAAAATACTCTTTAGGATTTTCCAGTATTTTTTTATATAATTCATTCCTACTATTAATTATTTCAATAGATTTTACAGGAATCTCTTTTATGTTCCCTCTGGTCTGAACTACATCTTCTTTAATACTTCTAACTTCTTCATTAATATAATCTTTCACATTTTCTTTAAATTATTACTCTTTATCTTCTGAAGTCTAAATTATTATTTTTTACTTGATATTGACCAGTAGATTCTTCTATTTGATCTTTAACACTTTTAATTATGTTTTCTGAAATTTCTCTGAAGTTTCCTTTCTAAAAATTCTTCTTTTTTATCATAAATTTTTAGTATGTCTAACTTTAAAGACTCAAGTACTTCCCCATTTTTATCAAATCTTCTATCTAGATTATCCATTCTATCTACCATTACTTTTTAAAAATTTTTTACAATTTCAGAATTATCTTTCATTTCTTCTTTAAAAGAATCAATACTTTCTCTAAGAGACCTACCATTCTCTTTTATATTTTCTTTTAAAGACTTACTCTCCTCTTTCATTTCTTTCATATTTATATTCCTATCTTTCATTTCTTTCTTTAACACAATTATTATTACTCTCTTTTTCATTTTTTAGAATTTAATACTTTGACTCAATATTTCAAAATGTTTCTTAAAGTCAGACTTTGAAAAGTTATCTACTTCTTTCTTAGTTTTCACTACTTCTTTTCCTACTGTTTTAAAATTATCTCCTCCTCCTCCTCTATTTCATTATCCATATTTTGAGTACTTTCTAATATTATTTCTGAATTTGCTAATTTCTCTATTTCTTTACTCTCCACACAACTATTATCCTCAACAACAAAATTGGACATTTCAACTTCGAGATCTTTATCCCAATTACTCATTTTTATTTTTTTAAAATTCAATTCTATTATTATTATGCAGTATTTATTATCAATAATTTTCAAAATAATTCCCTATCAACCTTCCCATCTCCACTCAATTCACTTCTACAATTAATCATAAAATAGTATCCTTGAAAACTCTACACTATTTATTTTAAATAATTATAACTTCCAATAACAAAATTGTGTCACATCATTTATTTTCACACCCATGATCCACAGACAATTTGCACATAATATAATATTAAATATACATTTAAAATATTTTAAGAATTGATATGGTCATATTATAAAATAGTTGTTTGCCACACTTCCATAATTTACCTATTTATTTACTTATTAACTTAAAATCAACATAGTATTTAATTTTAAATAATCATATTATAGATACCACATGAAAATATAATAACTTTACTAATAAAATCTTTATTCTACTTTTATAATCAACATCTAATCAATTATAAATATTGTTATAAAATACTAAACTATTTATATTTAATAAATATACTAATTACTAACTCCTAAATTATACATTTTAACCCATACACTATTTTTATTAAATAAATTATACCTATCATTTTATTCTCCTAACATATACTATCCCTAAAATTATGTATCCTAATCCCTAATTAAATATCTAAGCCTAAAATAATTATTCACTAAAATCTTTCTTTTCCACCTATCGGGCCGATAAAATTGTAACTCCAACATATCAATGGCCCCACGTTGGGCGCCAAAATCCTTCTTACCCTTTGTACCCTTACTTCTCGATGTATAATATAGTTTGAAATACGACTAGCTCAATTAAATTATTATGCTTAATTAAAATTTGCATATCTATCTTTAATTTACTTTTATACTATCATATTCTAATTAAATTTATTATCAATTATCAAAATCAATATAGTTCTATAGTATGTACTAATTAAATAAGTACTTATTAAAATCATGAGACTGTGAAGTAAAGTTACAAAGCAATAAGTAGATTTACATTGAGTCAATATCTCCCAAGACATTGTCTCAATGGCATAAGAATACTATTACCTCCTTATTAACTTACTACTACCTCTACAGCATTCTTATGGCTTTTAAAATAAAATAAATTATCTTTAATAATAATAAACAAATAAATCTTAACTTTTAATTTTTAAAATATAATTAAATAATCTCAGGTTCTTCTAATTATCTTAAAGTAATGATAACTCATGTAAATAAGTATGATAAGGGATTTTATATCAAACCTAAATACACCTAACTTATTCTAATAATAATAATAATAATAATACTAATCTTAGGGTATAACTTAATCTTATCTATTCCTGTTATATCATCAATCATTAAATAATAATAACATGTTTATCTTTTTATTTTCATATAGTATCTTAATTTTGAATAGATCAAAATCTTACAATTTAATAATCTGTGGCAATAAATAATATTGTACTCTTATATTATGCATTATAATTACTCTATGACCATTGTAATATGATGTAATAATGTCAATCAATTCTCATAAATGATAATCAGGAAAATATTGTATTTATTTCTAAAATAATATTAATAAATTCACATTGTGCAAATATTATGTTTTCTTCAAATTATCTGCTGTCAAATGCTGTGGTGTAAAATAATGAACTCGACACACTTTTAAAACAAATTAAACAAATTTATTTACATTAACTTCAATTAAGAATTTATTTACAATATTTACAGTTCAAAATTAGGAAAACAAAGAAAATAAAAATAAGAAAATAATAATACAATATGTTTACACTGTTATTAACTCATACTCCTAATAAGTAATTATACATTCTTTAAAATGCTGTACTAATAACATTGAAGTATGTTTTCAAACTTAGACTTTAAATAAATATCAGTGAACTTCAATTATTACACAGAAAAATTTATGTAAATTAATATTTATGTAGCATATGTAAACAATTAAACTTTATTAATTAAATTGCTACATCACTTAAGTATTACTGTTATTCATTTCATCATGTACTAGTATGTGTTTACTTTACTATCAGCATTACTTTAATAGCATAATATAGAAACTAATGTATCTTTGTAATGTAATAAAATAACTGATTATAATTTTATATTTCATTTAATGCAATTCATGCTACATGTTTTATCAAATATGCATTACATATATGTACTGTTAAATAATAATATTAAAATAATTCATCAATTTCAAACTCATAAAGTATTATATTAGATAAATTCTATGATTCTTTTCTATGTGAAATTATTACTTTACTTTATGTGTTATACTACTCCTTCTTAATGAATTTCTATCTACAAAACATCCTCTAAAACTTAGTTAAACTTTCCGGAAAATCAATCACCAACTTTAAATAAATACTAATTATCCAAAACTATTTATAATTCATCATCTATATTCGGTAAATCTTCAATTCAAATATAAACTTCTACATAAACTTAACTTAACTTATCCAATAAAATAAAAATAAAATATAGACTTTTAACTCTCTTCCTAATTTGCAGATCGGAAGAGCACATTACTTGTATGAATAATAAATATAATTCTAATACTCCAACATAATAAAAATACAAATCAAAATTTATTTACGAAAGAATCATATAATTATTTCTAAGCTTCTTATGTAATGTTGTATCGTATTTATATCATAAATTCAAATTATGCATATTTAAATAAAACTGTTACTGCCAATATAATGTGTGTGTATTTTTAAAATATTCATACATTCATTCAACAATAACATATCATTTAGTTGATCTAAAGAAAAACATGTCAAATATATTAAAATTATTATAATTATATAATTTTTACCATCAATAATGATTTAATGTACAGTCCATCTTCCAATATTCTTGAATTATAGCTTCATAGAATAAATCACATTCACACTCACAATCATTCTTAAAAATATTCTGTTTTATATTAATTATAAAATAAACTTATGCAATTAATTATTATATTACTTTAGTTATTATTTTAAGAAATGTACCTATCTTATTTTTAATAGATTAATAATATTTAACTTTTATATTAGATAAATAAAACAAAATTCATATTACATAAATCCAGCGATGTTTCCTTTTCACCATAAAGTTTTTAATCCTAGACACATATTCACTGGCACACCATTTCCTGTTTCCGGTCCATCACGTGTTTTTTAAAAGTTTATGAAAAAATGAAAACGTTCTTTTTTAAAAAATAAGTTCCCCACAAGAAAATAAAATAAAATTAAAATAGTTTATAGGATCCTGTTTTAGTTCTTTCTAGAATATTATTCAAAGTTATTATTTTAAATTAGTCTATAGTTTATGAAAAAATTATCATTTAATTATTTTAAATTAACTGGGACGTCCACATATTACTTGCGCATTTTTTAACAAAACATCCAGGTAAGAATAAGCTTCTTTATCTATAAACGACCCGCGTTTAAATTATTTCAATATAATAATTTTATTATATTAAGATTTTTAGCTAATTATATTTCAATTGACTTGCCTTTAAAATTATCAACATTCAGTCTTTTAAAACATAAAGACTTAACAAGGCAAGTATTTTATAAAACTACTTTTATTTCTAATATCTTTACTCAAGATATACATTTAAATTTATAGCTTGCAAAAATACTTTCTTTACACAAAAGTATTTATTCTTTAAAATATCTATTTTCTAATAAGCAATAGTAATTAGCTTTTAAAATTATATACTGTCCAAAATACTACTTTTCTCCATCTTGTAATTTTCCGAACTAATCCAGCGTTTGTCATACTTCTAGTATAAAGTTTCCGATATATTTTCACTATATATGATGTTTCCATGATTATTTGCCTGCAAATTGAGCTTAATATAGAGACGATCGATAGGGAAAAAAATTAAGTTAATACTGCATATTTATCATTTAAAATTTCTATAACTTATTTTCAAGACACTCTTATAATTTTGAAAATGATTTTAAAAGCGTCTATAAATTTACGTAGCTATTTTTAATAACACAATTAACTTGAAAAATCAATCACAAAGTCCCCTCCTAACAATTGACCTGAGTTTTTATACCGGAAGAAACTTCCCATTTGATTGGTAGATTTAAACAATCAATTTGCTGGCTTATTTACATATTTACCAACAACACAAAATTAAAAATAAATAATGACTTATTTAATATTTATTACATTATTAAATTTTAAAATAATCCTTATCATTTATTTAAATCTATTAAACACTTTTAAAAAGTATATTATTTTACTTGATTTTAATTTTAACTTTTATAAGATTATTTAAAATACACTAAGTCTTTTTATACGTTATATTTTTAAAGCAATACTTTAAAATCAGATTTAATATTTCACATTGAATATCTTTATTTTTATCTCGTGATAACTCACGTATTATTTATAAATTTTATAACATGATTTTTAAAATAGTTCTGCAACTTTACTAAACAACTTCCAAGCATGTGTGTGTATATTTAACTAACATCTGTTCTTTACAACACAAGAAATGCTTGTCATAGTCTAAAAATAAACTAACAATTGCATTTTTTTAAAATAAATATTTTTTAAATAAACAAGATATTATAAGAGATTTTAAAATAATTATCCAATATTATTAAAATCAAATATTAGTCTTTTATTTAAGTATTTATAATAATTTAAAATATTTATATTCTTTTATAATATTATTTTATCAACAATAAATATATGCATTTAATCTTACTTGTCTTTTAAACACTTTTAGCTTTAAATATTTATTTATTAAATATATTAATGCAGTATTGGTTATGGCCATTTTTCTCCCAACCATATATTATAATCATCATCATTTAAAATGTCTCTCTCAATATCAGCACAATTTCACATATCAAATACTCATAGATTGCTTTAATTAAACCTTTTGAAATAGTACCATAAGCAAAATTAACATCACATATTCAAATATATCTTAAATTTAAAATTTTTAATAGATTAGCACAAAATTAGATGGTGACCCATACAAAAGGGCACATATTCCCCTCCTTCGGATAAAATTTTAAATTTAACATCCATCTTCATCTTCTTTAATCCACATTTATCACTTTTATCTTTCTTATCATTAAATCTCATAATAAATTACTTGAACATAACATTTTATAAAGCATTGAAACATCATCTTAAATTTCAATTAGAAAACACTTTTAAATAAAACTACAATGACTTTCTTTTACTTTATAAATTAAGTTTCATTTTTCTTTACTCATCTCTTAATTAGGTTACTTTTATTTCCCTAATATTTCTATAAACATTAAATATTTAAATTCTTTTAAATACACCTTTTACATAACTACTGAAAATACATATTCCTATAGTTAATACTATATTTTAAACTACTTTATGTATTTTATTCCAAATTTATTGCTAGTTTCATTAGCAATTTTATAGATTATTGCTTAATAAATCTATATACTTCTCATTTTAAAAGATTAACTTAATCCCTTAAGATTGATCAATTTCATGATCACTACTATAATATAAATTAATCCTTCATAAGATCTACTTACATATACTTTAAATATATGAGTCTTTATACTTTATATCTTTATTACTCAACTTTTACTTAAACATATTTACTTTAATAGCTAATTCCACATTTTATTTTAGTCATTCTGACCAAAATTGATTTCTCCCAAAATTATTATTTATTAACTCAATAAATAATACCTTATTATACATATTTTGTAAACTTCTTCAATTAAATCTTTATCTATTCTGCTAACTCATTACATATAATAAATTAATTCCTTATGTGAAGCCCTATATTTAAACATTACATTAAAATCTTTGTTCACAATACATTCTTAAAATTGTAACTCACACTTCAGATGGAAATGGAATTAAACTCCTTGCATTATAAGTTCCTTTTTCCCCATCTGGTGTGGTTAACATAAATGCATTCTCCCCTACTTTGAAGGTTGCTAACATAGAAATATCTTATGTTTGTTTTACAAAAAAAAATACTAATATAATATAATGCCATAATACATTATCAAATACACATCTTCTTTAAAAATTACCTGTCTTAATTATTAAATATATTCTTCTCTAAATCTAAACTTTAATTTTCTTTCTCCCCTTTTCTTAAATCTCACCTTAACTTTTCCTATCTTCTTTCCTCTTACTAAGATTATTCTCAAGAAAATCTGTTATAAATTTCTCATGCTTTGGATATTTAAGTCTTACTTTTATCTTGCTTAAATCTTTATTCCATTTAAATTTTCCATTTATAACTTCATCATTAGGTATTAAATTCCTAATTCCTTCAAATAATATTTCTTTAAAAATATCAGCTTGTACATGAATATTGTTATCATTAATAATACATTTAGATATCACTTCTTGCAGTTTATTCTTAAATTTATTACCACTGATATCTATAATTTTTAATAATTCATGCTCCAACAACTCTAAGTACTTTTGCTTTGAAGATTTTGACTTTATCTTCGTAAATCTCCCAAATCTTTTATCATCAACATAATATTTCTTAAAATTATTAATTTGGTCTATAGTTCTTTCTCCAACTAACTTCTCATAGGATTTACACATTCCTATCATTTCATTAGTCAATTTAAAATACTCTTTGGGATTCTCTAGTATTCTTTTATATAATTCATTCCTACTATTAATTATTTCAATAGATTTTACAGGAATCTCTTTTTTATTCTGAACTACATCCTTCTTTAATACTTCTAACTTCTTCATTAATATAATCTTTCACCATTTAAATTATTACTCTCTATCTTCTAATTTCTAAATTACTATTTTTAACTTGATATTGACCAGTAGATTCTTCTATTTGATCCTTAACACTTTTAATTATGTTTTCTGAAAATTCTCTGAAGTTTCCTGTCTAAAAATTCTTTCTTTTCTATCATCAATTTTTAGTATTTCTAACTTTAAAGATTCAACTACCTCCCCATTTTTACTCAAATCTTCTATCTAGATTATCCATTCTATCTATCATTATTTTTTTCACAATTTATTACAATTGCAGAATTTTCTTTCATTTCTGCTTTAAAAGAATCAATACTTTCTCTAAGAGACCTCACCCCCCATTCATTTCTGTTTTTATTTTCTTTTAAAGACTTCCTCTCCTCTTTCATTTCTTTCATATTTATATTCATATCTTTCATTTCCTTTCTTAATAGTATTATTATTACTCTCTTTCCATTTTTTTTCTAATAGAATTAATAATACTTTGACTCAATATTTCAAAATATTTCAGTAAAGTCAGACTTTGATAAGTTATCTACATCTTTCTCAGTTTTCACTACTTCTTTTCCTACAGTTTTAAAAATTATCTCCTCCTCCTCCTCCTATTTCATTATCCATATTTTGAGTACTTTCTCTAATATTATTTCTGAATCTGGCTAATTTCTCTATTTCTTTACTCTCCACACAACTATTATCCTCAACAACAAAATTGGACATTTCAACTTCTAGATCTTTATTCCAATTACTCATTTTTATTTTTTTAAAATTCAAAATTCCTATTATTATGCAGTATTTATTATCAATAATTTTCAAAATAATTCCCTATCAACCTTCCCATCTCCATTTAATTCACTTCTACAATTAATCATAAAATAGTATCCTTGAAAACTCTACATTATTTATTATTAAATAATTGTATAACTTCCAATAACAAAATTGTGTCACATCATTTATTTTTACACCTATGATCCACAGACAATTTGCACATAATATATAATATTAAATATACATCTAAAATATTTTAAGAATTGATATGGTCACATTATAAAATAGTTGTTTGCCACATTTTCATAATTTATCTATTTATCTACTTATTAATTTAAAATTAACACAGTATTTAATTTTTAAATAATCATATTATAGATACCACATGAAAATGTAATAACTTTACTAATAATATCTTTATTCTATTTTTACAATCAACATCTAATCACTTAAAATATTGTTATAAAACACTAAACTATTTATATTTAATAAATATACTAATCACTAACTCCTAAAGTATACATTTTAATACATACACTATTTTTATTAATAAATTTATACCTATCACTCTATTCTCCTAACATATACTAACCCTAAAATTATGTATCCTAATTCCTAATTAAATATCTAAGCCTAAAACAATTAATCACCAAAATCCATCTTTTCCAACCATCGGGCCGATAAAATTGTAATCCCAACATATCGAGGCCCACCACGTTGACGGGCGCCAAAATCCTTCTTACCACTTTGTACCCTTTTTTACTTCTCGATATATAATATAGTCTGAAATACAACTAGCTCAATTAAATTATAATGCTTAATTTAAAATTTGCATATCTATCTTTAATTTACTTTTATACTATCATATTCTAATTAAATTTATTATCAATTATCAAAATCAATATAGTTCTATATTATGTGCTCATTAAATAAGTACTTATTAAAATCATGAGACTGTGAAGTAAAGTTACAAAGCAATAAGTAGATTTACATTGAGTCAATATCTCCCAAGACATTATCTCAATGGCATAAGAATACTATTACCTCCTTATTAACTTACTACTACCTCTACAGCATTCTTATGGCTTTTAAAATAAAATAAATTATCTTTAATAATAATAAACAAATAAATCTTAACTTTTAATTTTTAAAATATAATTAAATAATCTCAGGTTCTTCTAATTATCTTAAAGTAATGATAACTCATGTAAATAAGTATGATAAGGGATTTTATATCAAACCTAAATACACCTAACTTATTCTAATAATAATAATAATAATACTACTCTTAGGGTATAACTTAACCTTATCTATTTCTGTTATATCATCAATCATTAAATAAATAATAATATGTATATCTTTTATTTTCATATAGTATCTTAATTTTAGAATAGATCAAAATCTTACAACTTAATAATCTGTGGCAATCAATAATATTGTATTCTTATATTATGCATTATAATTACTCTATGACCATTGTAATATGATGTAATAATGTCAATCAATTCTCATAAATGATAATCAGGAAAATATTGTATTTATTTCTAAAATAATATTAATAAATTCACATTGTGCAAATATTATGTTTTCTTCAAATTATCTGCTGTCAAATGCTGTGGTGTAAAATAATGAACTTCGACACACTTTTAAAAGCAAATTAAACAAATTTATTTACATTAACTTTGACTAAGAATTTATTTACAATATTTACAATTCAAAATTATGAAAACAAAGAAAATAAAAATAAGAAAATAATAATACAATATGTTTACACTGTTATTAATTCATACTCCTAATAAGTAATTATACATCCTTTAAAATGCTGTATTAATAACATTGAAGTATGTTTTCAAAACTTAGACTTTAAATAAATATCAGTGAACTTCAATTATTACACAGAAAAATTTATGTAAATTAATATTTATGTAGCATATGTAAACAATTAAACTTTATTAATTAAATTGCTACATCACTTAAGTATTACTGTTACTTATTTCATCATGTACTAGTATGTGTTTACTTTACTATCAGCATTACTACTTAATAGCATACATGTAGAAACTAATGTATCCCTGTAATGTAATAACAAAGAATTGATTATAATTTTATATTTCACTTATTGCAATTCATGTTACATGTTTTATTAAATATGCATTACATATATGTACTGTTAAAATAATAATATTAGAAATTATTCATCAATTTCAAATTCATAAAGTCATTATATTAGACAAATTCTCATGATTCCTTTTTATGTGAAATTATTACTTTACTTTATGTGTTATACTGCTCCTTCTTAATGAATTTCTATCTACAAAAACATCCTCCAAAACTTAGTTAAACTTTCCCGAAAAACAATCACCTAACTTTAAATAAATATAATTATCCAAAACTAATAGTATAACCATCATCTATATTCGGTGAAATCTTTAATCCAACATAAACTTCTACATAAAACTCAACTCAATTTATCCAATAAAATAAAAATAAAAAATATAGACTTTTAGAATCCTCTTCCACTTGCAATAAAAATAAAATAATTACTTGTAGAATAATAAATATAATTCTAATACTACAACATAAAAACAATAAAAAAAATCAAAATTTATTAACGAAAGAAATCATATAATTATTTCTAAGCTAACTTATGTAATGTTGCATCGTATTTATATCATAAATTCAAATTATGCATATTTAAATAAAACTATTACAGTCAATATAATGTGTGTATTTTAAAATATTCATACATTCATCCAACAATAATATATCATTTGGTTGATCTAAAGAAAACATATGTCAAATATATTAAAATTATTATAATTATACAATTTTTACCATAAATAAGATTTAATGTACAAATCCATCTTCCAATATTCTTCTAAATTATAGCTCCATGAAATAAATCACACTTACACCACAATCATTCTTTATATTATTACGTTTTATATTAATTATAAGATAAAATCCTATGCAATTAATAATTACATTACTTTAGCTATTATTTTTAAGAAATGTACCTATCTTATTTTTAATAGATTAATAATATTTAACTTTTATATTAGATAAATAAAACAAAATTTATAATATTACATAAATCCAGCTATGTTTCCTTTTCACCATAAAGTTTTTAAATCCTAGCGCACATATTCACTGGCACATCATCCTCCTGTTTCCGGTCCATCATGTTTTTAAAAAGTTTTATGAAAAAATGAAAACGCCCTCTTTTAAAATAAGGGCCTCTTTACAAGAAAGAAAATAAAATTGAAATAGTTTATAGGATCCTGTTTTAGTTCTTTCTAGAATATTATTCAAAGTTATTATTTTAAATTAGTCTATAGTTTATGAAAAATTATCATTTAATTATTTTAAATTAACTGGGACGTCCACATATTACTTGCGCATTTTTTAACAAAACATCCAGGTAAGAATAAGCTTCTTTATCTATAAACGACCCGCGTTTAAATTATTTCTATATAATAATTTTATTATATTAAGATTTTTAGCTAATTATATTTCAATTGACTTGCCTTTAAAATTACCAACATTCAGTCTTTTAAAACATAAAGACTTAACAAGGCAAGTATTTTATAAAACTACTTTTATTTCTAATATCTTTACTCAAGATATACGTTTAAATTTATAGCTTGCAAAAATACTTTCTTTACACAAAAGTATTTATTCTTTAAAATATCTATTTTCTAATAAGCAATAGTAATTAGCTTTTAAAATTATATACTGTCCAAAATACTACTTTTCTCCATCTTGTAATTTTCCGAACTAATCCAGCGTTTGTCATACTTCTAGTATAAAGTTTCCGATATATTTTCACTATATATGATGTTTCCATGATTATTTGCGTGCAAAATTGAGCTTAATATAGAGACGACCGATAGGGAAAAAATTAAGTTAATACTGCATATTTATCATTTAAAATTTCTATAACTTATTTTCAAGACACTCTTATAATTTTGAAAATGATTTTAAAAGCGTCTATAAATTTACGTAGCTATTTTTAAATAACACAATTAACTTGAAAAATCAATCACAGAGTCCTCTCCTAACAATTGACCTGAGCTTTTATACCGGAAGAAACTTCCCATTTGATTGGTACATTTAAACAATCAATTTGCTGGCTTATTTACATATTTACCAACAACACAAAATTAAAAATAAATAATGACTTATTTAATATTTATTACATTATTAAATTTTTAAAATAATCCTTATCGTTTATTTAAATTTATTAAACACTTTTAAAATATACTCTTACTTGATTTTAATTTTAACTTTTATAAAATTATTTAAAATACACTAAGTCTTTTTATACGTTATATTTTTAAAGCAATACTTTAAAATCAGATTTAATATTTTACATTAAATATCTTTATTTTTATCTCGTGATAACTCACGTATTATTTATAAATTTTATAACATGATTTTAAAATAGTTTTGCAACTTTATTAGATAACTTCCAAGCATGTGTGTGTATATTTAAATAACATCTGTTCTTTACAACACAAGAAACGCTTGTTATCGTCTAAAAATAAACTAACAATTGCATTTTTTAAAATAAATATTTTTTAAATAAATAAGATATTATAATAGATTTTAAAATAATTATCCAATATTATTAAAATCAAATATTAGTCTTTTATTTAAGTACTTACAATAATTAAAAATATTTATATTCTTTTATAATATTATTTTATCAACAATAAATATATGCATTTAATCTTACTTGTCTTTTAAACACTTTTAGCTTTAAATACCTATTTATTAAATATATTAATGCAGTATTGATTATGGCCATTTTTCTCCCAACCATATATTATAATCATCATCATTTAAAATGTCTCTCTCAATATCAGCACAATTTCACATATCAAATACTCATAGATTGCTTTAATTAAAACTTTTGAAATAGTACCATAAGCAAAATTAACATCACATATTCAAATATATCTTAAATTTAAAATTTTTAATAGATTAGCACAAAATTAGATGGTGACCCATACAAAAGGGCACATATTCCCCTCCTTCGGATAAAATTTTAAATTTAACATCCATCTTCATCTTCTTTAATCCATATTTATCACTTTCATCTTTCTTATCATTAAATCTCATAATAAATTACTTGAACATAACATTTTATAAAGCATTGAAACATCATCTTAAATTTCAATTAGAAAACACTTTTAAATAAAACTACAATGACTTTCTTTTACTTTATAAATTAAGTTTCATTTTTCTTTACTCATCTCTTAATTAGGTTACTTTTATTTCCCTAATATTTCTATAAACATTAAATATTTAAATTCTTTTAAATACACCTTTTACATAACTACTGAAAATACATATTCCTATAGTTAATACTATATTTTAAACTACTTTATGTATTTTATTCCAAATTTATTGCTAGTTTCATTAGCAATTTTATAGATCATTGTTTAATAAATCTATATACTTCTCATTTTAAAAGATTAACTTGATCCCTTAAGATTGATCAATTTCATGATCACTACTATAATATAAATTAATCTTTCATAAGATCTACTTACATATACTTTAAATATATGAGTCTTTATACTTTACATCTTTATTACTCACCTTTTACTTAAACATATTTACTTTAATAACTAATTCCACATTTTATTTTTAGTCATTCTGACCAAAATTTATTTCTCCCAAAATTATTATTTATTAACTCAATAAATAATACCTTATTATACATATTTTGTAAACTTCTTCAATTAAATCTTTATCTATTCTGCTAACTCATTACCTATAATAAATTATTTCCTTATGTAAAGCATTATATTTAAACATTACATTAAAATCTTTGTTCACAATACTCTTCCGATTCTTAAAATTGTAACTCACACTTCAGATGGAAATGGAATTAAACTCCTTGCATTATAAGTTCCTTTTTCCCCATCTGGTGTGGTTAACATAAATGCATTCTCCCCTACTTTGAAGGTTGCTAACATAGAAATATCTTATGTTTGTTTTACAAAAAAAAAAAAAATACTAATATAATATAATGCCATAATACATTATCAAATACACATCTTCTTTAAGAATTATTTGTCTTAATTATTAAATATCTTCTTCTCTAAATCTAAACTTTAATTTTCTTTCTCCTTTCTTAAATCTCACCTTAACTTTTCCTATCTTCTTTCCTTTACTAAGATTATTCTCAAGAAAATCTGTTATAAATTTCTCATGCTTTGGATATTTAAGTCTTACTTTTATCTTGCTTAAATCTTTATTCCATTTAAATTTTCCATTTATAACTTCATTATTAGGTATTAAGTTCCTAATTCCTTCAAATAATATTTCTTTAAAAATATCAGCTTGTACATGAATATTGTTATCATTAATAATACATTTAGATATCACTTCTTGCAGTTTATTCTTAAATTTATTACCACTGATATCTATAATTTTTAATAATTCATGCTCCAACAACTCTAAATACTTTTGCTTTGAAGATTTTGATTTTATCTTCGTAAATCTCCCAAATCTTTTATCATCAACATAATATTTCTTAAAATTATTAATTTGGTCTATAGTTCTTTCTCCAACTAACTTTTCATAGGATTTACACATTCCTATCATTTCTTTAGTCAATTTAAAATATTCTTTGGGATTTTCCAGTATTTTTTTATATAATTCATTCCTACTATTAATTATTTCAATAGATTTTACAGGAATCTCTTTTTTATTCTGAACTACATCTTCTTTAATACTTCTAACTTCTTCATTAATATGATCTTTCACATTTAAATTATTACTCTCTATCTTCTGATCTAACTTACTATTTTTTACTTGATATTGGCCAGTAGATTCTTCTATTTGCTCTTTAACACTTTTAATTATGTTTTCTGAAATTTCTCTCAATTTTCTGTCTAAAAATTCTTCTTTTTTATCATAACTTTTTATTATGTCTAACTTTATAGATTCAAGTACTTCCCCATTTTTACTCAATCTTCTATCTAGATTATCCATTCTATCTATCATTACTTTTTCACAATTTTTTATAATTTCAGAATTTTCTTTCATTTCTGCTTTAAAAGAATCAATACTTTCTCTAAGAGACCTACCATTCTCTTTTATATTTTCTTTTAAAGACTTCCTCCCCTCTTTCATTTCTTCTCTTAAAGATATTCATATCTTTCATTTCTTCTTTTAAAGACTTATTCTCCTCTTTCATTTTTCCTTCAATTTATACTTTGAATCAATATTTCAAAATATTTCTTAAAATCAGACTTTGATAAGTTCTCTACATCTTTCTCAGTTTTCACTGCTTCTTTTTCTACAGTTTTAAAAATTATCTCCTCCTCCTCCTCTATTTCATTATCCATATTTTGAGTACTTTCTAATATTATTTCTGAATCTGTTAATTTCTCTATTTCTTTACTCTCCACACAACTATTATCCTCAACAACAAAATTGGACATTTCAACTTCTAGATCTTTATCCCAATTACTCATTTTTATTTTTTAAAATTCAATTCTATTATTATGCAGTATTTATTATCAATATTTTTCAAAATAATTCCCTATCAACCTTCCCATCTCCACTCAATTCACTTCTACAATTAATCATAAAATAGTATCTTTGAAAACTCTACACTATTTATTATTAAATAATTGTATAACTTCAAATAACAAAATTGTGTCATGTCATTTATTTTTACACCTATGATCCACAGACAATTTGCACATAATATATAATATTAAATATACATCTAAAATATTTTAAGAATTGATATGGTCACATTATAAAATAATTATTTGCCACATTTCCATAGTTTACCTATTTATTTACTTATCAATTCAAAATTAACACAGTACTTAATTTTTAAATAATCATATTATAGATACCACATGAAAATGTAATAACTTTACTAATAATATCTTTATTCTAATTTTACAATCAACATCTCATCACTTAAAATATTGTTATAAAACACTAAACTATTTATATTTAATAAATATACTAATCACTAACTCCTAAATTATACATTTTAACATATACTATTTTTATTAATAAATTTATATTTATCACTCTATTCTCCTAACATATACTATCCCTAAAATTATGTATCCTAATTCTTAATTAAATATCTAGGCCTAAAACGCTGAGCACCAAAATCCATCTTTTCCAACCATCGGGTTGATAAAATTATAATCCCAACATATCGAGCCCCACGTTGGGCGCCAAAATCCTTCTTACCCTTTGTACCCTTACTTCTCGATATATAATATAGTTTGAAATACAACTAGCTCAATTAAATTATAATGCTTAATTTAAAATTTGCATATCTATCTTTAATTTACTTTTATACTATCATATTCTAATTAAATTTATTATCAATTATCAAAATCAATATAATTCTATAGTATGTACTAATTAAATAAGTATTTATTAAAATCATGAGACTGTGAAGTAAAGTTACAAAGCAATAAGTAGATTTACATTGAGTCAATATCTTCCAAGACATTGTCTCAATGGCATAAGAATACTGTCACCTCCTTATTAACTTACTACTACCTCTACAGCATTCTTATGGCTTTTAAATAAAATAAATTATCTTTAATAATAATAAAGTAAATAAATCTTAACTTTTAATTTTTAAAATATAATTAAATAATCTCAGGTTCTTCTAATTATCTTAAAGTAATGATAACTCATGTAAATAAGTATGATATGGGATTTTATATCAAACCTAAATACACCTAACTTATTCTAATAATAATAATAATAATAATACTACTCTTAGGGTATAACTTAACCTTATCTATTCCTATTATATCATCAATCATTAAATAATAATAACATGTTTATCTTTTATTTTCATATAGTATCTTAATTTTAGAATAGATCAAAATCTTACAACTTAATAATCTGTGGCAATCAATAATATTGTATTCTTATATTATGCATTATAATTACTCTATGACCATTGTAATATGATGTAATAATGTTAATCAATTCTCATAAATGATAATCAGGAAAATATTGTATTTATTTCTAAAATAATATTAATAAATTCACATTGTGCAAATATTATGTTTCTTCAAATTATCTGCTGTCAAATGCTGTGGTGCAAAATAATGAACTCGACACACTTTTAAAACGAATTAAACAAATTTATTTACATTAACTTCAACTAAGAATTTATTTACAATATTTACAGTTCAAATTAGGAAAACAAAGAAAATAAAAATAAGAAAATAATAATACAATATGTTTACACTGTTATTAATTCATACTCCTAATAAGTAATTATACATTCTTTAAAATGCTGTACTAATAACATTGAAGTATGTTTTCAAAACTTAGACTTTAAATAAATATCAGTAAACTTCAATTATTACACAGAAAAATTTATGTAAATAATATTTATATAGCATATGTAAACAATTAAACTTTATTAATTAAATTGCTACATCACTTAAGTATTACTGTTATTCATTTCATCATGTACTAGTATGTGTTTACTTTACTATCAGCATTACTTTAATAGCATAATATAGAAACTAATGTATCCTTGTAATGTAATAACAAAATGAACTGATTATAATTTAATATTTCCATTTAATACAAAATCTATGTTATATGTTTATCATGTATTTTTTAGTTATATGTCCTTAATAATAATAATAAATAATTTATTTATCTTAAATCGTTGGTATTTATAAAGTATGTTATATGCAATTAATTCAATGATTCTTTTCTATTTAAATTACCACGCTACTTAATGTAATACTCTAATCCTTCATTATAAATTTCTATCTGTTAAAAAGTTATCCTGTAAATTGTATTTAAAATTTTGGGAAAATGAAACACTAACTTCTAAATAGCAATAATATGTTACCAATTATCCAAAACGATTAATACCTCATCGCCTAATTTTGGTAACCTTTTAATCCAACATAAACTTCTTACATAAAAAACTTAATTTAATTTATCCAGAAAACAAACAAAAGATTGGGACTTTTAAACCATCTTTGAAATCTTCAACAATAAAAATAATTAATTGTGAAAATAATAAATAAAGATGCCAATTCAATTCCATCAAAGTAATATCAGTTTTTATTAACGAAAGAATCATACAATTATTTCAATGTTTCTAATGTAAAATGCTTTGTATCTATATCGTCTGTAAATCTGAAATCTTGCATTTTAAATAAAACTGTTAAATCAACATATAATGTGTTTTTATTTTTAAAATATCTAAATATCTCATTCAATGTTAAGATATCATCAAATAGTTGATCTAAAGAAAGCATATTAACATATTTAAAAATAATAATAATAATATACACTTTTAACAACTAATAATGATTTAAATAACAAATCATCTTCAAATACTCTTTGAAATGTTAGATCTGAAAAAAAGACATCATGATTTATATCTTGTGATCATTTCTTAATATCATTCACATTTAAATAAATTACAAAATATAATCATACAAATTAATTATATTATTACTTTAGCTATTACTATAATAATAAAAACCTATCTGACTAGTTTTTCCTAAATAAACAATAAAGATTTGAATTTTGAAAGGATAAATGAAATAAAATTGGTATTGCATAAATCCAGTTATGTTTTCCTTTTCTACCATAAAAGTTTATCCTGTATACATGTTCACTATTACATCTATTTTCTGTTTCCGGTCCATCACGTGCTTTAAGTTTATGAAAAATCGTAATTGTCATAATAAAATCATAATAAAGACTTTTTCATATTCAAATAAAACAAAACAAATATAGTTTAGTGGATCCTGTTTTAATTCCTTCAAAAATATTATTCAAAGATGATTTAAAATTAGACTTATAATGTTACAGAAAAATTATCATTTAATTATTTTAAATTGACTGGGAATGCTCTCCATATATTTTATGTGATTTTTAATAAAAACATCCATGTAAGAAATAATCTTCTTTTATCCATAACTGCTTAAAAATTTATTTTCAAATAATAACTTTATTATATTAAGATTTTTAGCTAATTATATTTCAATTGACTTGCCTTTAAAATTACCAACATTCAGTCTTTTAAAACATAAAGACTTAACAAGGCAAGTATTTTATAAAACTACTTTTATTTCTAATATCTTTACTCAAGATATACGTTTAAATTTATAGCTTGCAAAAATACTTTCTTTACACAAAAGTATTTATTCTTTAAAATATCTATTTTCTAATAAGCAATAGTAATTAGCTTTTAAAATTATATACTGTCCAAAATACTACTTTTCTCCATCTTGTAATTTTCCGAACTAATCCAGCGTTTGTCATACTTCTAGTATAAAGTTTCCGATATATTCTCACTATATATGATGTTTCCATGATTATTTGCTTGCAAAATTGAGCTTAATTAAAGACGACCGATAGGGAAAAAATTAAGTTAATACTGCATATTTATCATTTAAAATTTCTATAACTTATTTTCAAGACACTCTTATAATTTTGAAAATGATTTTAAAAGCGTCTATAAATTTACGTAGCTATTTTTTAATAACACAATTAACTTGAAAAATCAATCACAGAGTCCTCTCCTAACAATTGAACTGAGCTTTTATACCGGAAGAAACTTCCCATTTGATTGGTACATTTAAACAATCAATTTGCTGGCTTATTTACATATTTACCAACAACACAAAATTAAAAATAAATAATGACTTATTTAATATTTAATATTTATTACATTATTAAATTTTTAAAATAATCCTTATCGTTTATTTAAATTTATTAAACACTTTTAAAATATACTCTTACTTGATTTTAATTTTAACTTTTATAAAATTATTTAAAATACACTAAGTCTTTTTATACGTTATATTTTTAAAGCAATACTTTAAAATCAGATTTAATATTTTACATTAAATATCTTTATTTTTATCTCATGATAACTCACGTATTATTTATAAATTTTATAACATGATTTTAAAATAGTTTTGCAACTTTATTAGATAACTTCCAAGCATGTGTGTGTATATTTAAATAACATCTGTTCTTTACAACACAAGAAACGCTTGTTATCGTCTAAAAATAAACTAACAATTGCATTTTTTAAAATAAATATTTTTTAAATAAATAAGATATTATAATAGATTTTAAAATAATTATCCAATATTATTAAAATCAAATATTAGTCTTTTATTTAAGTACTTACAATAATTAAAAATATTTATATTCTTTTATAATATTATTTTATCAACAATAAATATATGCATTTAATTTTACTTGTCTTTTAAACACTTTTAGCTTTAAATACCTATTTATTAAATATATTAATGCAGTATTGATTATGGCCATTTTTCTCCCAACCATATATTATAATCATCATCATTTAAAATGTCTCTCTCAATATCAGCACAATTTCACATATCAAATACTCATAGATTGCTTTAATTAAAACTTTTGAAA
>JAQFVV010007112.1:0-47500 GCA_028023455.1 Epiperipatus broadwayi
AATATGACATAATTAATAGTGTTAATGAAGTGACCATGTATAAACAAATAAAAGAATATATAAACGGTCATTCGAACCCGGTTACAAGTAATGTAAATATAGTGTATGTATGTAGTATAAAAATGCGTAGTTGAGTATCACGGGAGGTTTGCGATCACTTATATATGTAGAGCTGTATAAAGCGCAATTAATTATTCCTAGATTTTATTCACATATTTTTTTTTTTGAGTTTATTAATAATTGTGGTAACATGTGTTTTCTTTTGTTGAGTCACTCATAACATGTGGAGACCAAAATAGAGATGAGTGGTGCATGTGGTAACTGGCGCCGGGAAGGCGGAAAACTGGTCGGTGGATATAGTTTTTTTTTGTATTGAAGAACAATGGAAGGACTGGTCAGCGGCGTAGGAATACGCAGAAAGATTTTGAAAAGTTAAAGGTGAACATAGAAAGAACTTTTTTGTCTTGCGCTCGAGTGGAAAGAGAAGGAGAAGAGACGGGTTGAATCCTAGCAAGGAGGACGCAAAAATCTTTTTCTTAAGAAGTTTAATATTTTTTCTGTCAGAAAAATGTCGGGTAATTGGATTGTAGCGCTAGTCGTTACTCGACCTGCGGATCCCGCCATGAATTCACTCTGACCGGACTTGCGAACTGTCATAATAAATCAAGAGATTTTGTTCCATCGAAGAAATGTTGATTCAAAATCGTTCGAGATTTAGACCTTTGCGAAAGAGTACGCCAACTGCTCCACCTCTGAAACCTATCGCCGGACCTAACGACCATTGGAACTGTCTTGCCATCCATGAGATCCACCAGATTAAGTTCGAGGGCAAGACGTCAGTCATGGACTTGTTTAATTGCGTGAGTACAGGTAAAGTGACATGTCACCAACTATTTTCAATATATGTATCTCAATAAAGAACTCGTGTTACCTCAGTTAATTGCTATATTAAAATTTTACATTTAAAGTTAGATATATGACCATATTAATCATACAGCTCACATATATATATGTATTTGCATTGTTTGGTGCGTGTGGATGAATGAGCGTGATATATGTGTGTGTATGATAATGAATGGCCTGAGTGCTTGCATAGCAATCTTATATGTAGGTACGAATGAGATTTATTGGGAAGGGATATGATCGAGTAGAATAAATCCCATCAGCCCGGGTTAGAATAAGGATTTCGAGCTTTAGGCTATTGTAAAATAAATATACGCGTGGAGATAGTGCTGGCTAGTTTATAGCTTTGTTCTCTAGATAGACAGACGTCTCCAACCCCGAGATTTCTGATGCTAGCTCAGTGCATCACCATATCAGATTATATCAGAACTCTATATATATGCCTTCAGGAGGCAATTCCTACTTACCGGTAGATTGGCGCGCTGAGATGGGTTCAAACCATGCTCATAAATACCTCTCATCGAAGCTTCGGGTGAAAGTCCACAATGGAGGATTATAGATATGTCAGGTGGGTGCTGGTAATGGCGTCCCAACTAACGGGGCAGCCGGAAGAAATGTTAGAGAATGGGCAAGTAAAGCAGATTTTTTTTTCTAAATAAAAAGAAAGGAAAAGGGAAAATAAAAGCGATAGTGGTGTGAAGCGGAAAGAGCGTGAAAAACATATGAAAGATGGTAGATGGGCCATGTTCTGTGGGCAAATGTGTGGATGAAAAGGTTCTCATAGGGTCATGGGGAATAGCGCTGATGTACGCCGAAACATATATAAGTAAGTCAGGTTTAGAAAGGGCTAGTAATTTATCCAACAGTGAGATATCATAAACGATATCGTTCAAGAGATAAGAAGGGGCAAAGGTATCAGGTGCCATGACAGGACCACTGGAAGCCGGGGTGACGAACCTGGTGCATAACCTTAATAATAAGATAGAGAATGAAATGAAGCAAAAAATAAACAAGATGGAGAAGCAGGAAGAGCGACGGAAGAGAAGGAAACAAATATATCCTAGAAGATTTTAGAAAAATTGAAAGTCTGGAACCTCCGATTTTAGAGGAGATAGAACGGAGACTAGGGATGCAAGGTGAGGGAAGGGCAGGAGAAACCTAACGAGAAAGAAGTAGGAGGGAAGTTTAGATGAAGGGAAGAGGGGATGTAAATCAAAAGACCGAGACCTAGCGAGACAGAAATGTCGGAGCATATGGGAAAATGCAAGGAGGTGGCGGTACATAACCAAGTGAGACCACTTTCTAAAGGTACGACCGCTTGCAGTGGTCAAATGGGGTGAGGCTCCCCGTAGAAGCATTTAGCGGAGCTGGCTTAAGATAGGCCTGACATGAATCCCATGCCAGAGGAGGAAAGGTGGTGGTAGCGTGCAGTCATTTAAGTGAATGCCCAAGAGCAGGGGATCATTGTCCCAAATAACAGCCCACAACCTCGAGGAGTATCAGAGGATGATACGAGAGACTTTCTGGTCGGAAGACTTGCCAAGAACTCGTGCAGTACCAAATCATGCGAGCAAAATATGGGGAGGAAAAGGAAAGAAAATTTTTTCAATTTTTCACCGTTTTTACGATGCAGACTCAAGGACGCTGGACGTTGGTCGATGTCTGAAGTCACATCATTCGGTACTGTGTGCACAATATGCCTATGAACATGGAAGGATGATGGTGGGAATGAGGAAGGCATCCATTGGAGAAATGGCGGAGCTGCTTAACGCTCTTGACCTTGAGTATATTACGATCATACGCACGCTGGGCGATGGAAGCAAGGTAGAGATAGGACAAATATCCAATGTGGGGCAGAAGAAGGACACACCAGCAGGAATGTCACGCCTTAGGAAGAGTGGTGAGGATGGTCATAGACCCCAGAGATGGCCATACGAACCGGGGCGCGAGCTTCCGCCGGAGAAGGCCGCACAAGAAAAGGATCAGTGACACCGAAACAGAAAGGTGATCCTTAAGAAAGAGAATAGTTACGCTGAAGAAGCCGTCAAATACATACAAAGGAAGGTATTTGAAGGCCATCACTACAATTAGGTACAACAAATGGTTTTTCAATTCACCATATGTAAATAAGGTAGGACACAATTACTAGCGTTAAGTGTCAGGACCACGTATAAACAAATAAATAAAAGAATACATGTAAATTCGATTATTCGAACTCGGTTAAGACAAGTAATGTAAATATAAAGTGTATGTGCGAGTATTAAAATACAAGTAAATAGTACCTGGATGTTCTATCAGCTACATATATAAAGTTGTATTTTGTAAAGTTTAGATTTAATTTACTCTTTAGATAGCACTTATTCACATATTATTTTTCGAGTTTACTAATATCAATCCTCACAACATTAGTTGTCTTTCTTTGTTGAGTCACCCTGGTGAACAATGTGAGGTTAACTGAAATAGACGAGTAGGATTCTACTGTAGGGCAATTAAGTAATGAATCGGAGTGGAAGTTGGGTAACTTGTCTGGTGGACCTAGTTTTTTTTGTGTTGAAGAACAATGGAATGACTAATACAGACTAAATTATAGGAATACGCAGAAAGATTTCGAAGAGTTGAAGCAGATCACTTAAAGAACTTTTTTTGCTTAGCCTGTTGGCGATAAAGAGTAGGAAAGGAGACACGCTCTTGAACCTGCAAAGAGGAATTTAAAATCCATTCTTAAGAAGTTTAACTTTTTCTTCCAAAAATGCGTGGCAATTGATTGTGTACTAGTCGTCACTCGACCCGTAGACCCGCCATGAATCCCACCTGACCTAGACTCAATCTAACTGTTATATGCAAATCAAGAGATTTTGTTTCATCGAAGATATGCCGACTCAAAATCGTTCTGAGATTTAGACCTCTGATCAAAGAGTACGCTAAGCACTATTCCATCTCAGAAACCTATCAACGACTCTAACGACCATTGAATCATATCTGCTATCCATAGTAGATCCAATCGAGATTAAGGTTGCGGGTAAGATCGTTAATACGACCGTTTAACCACGCTGAATACAGTGGTGAAGTTATGATAATAACCAACCACTTTCAACATATGTATCTAAATAAGGAACTCTCTCACCTCTGGTATATTTTAGCTAATTGCTATATATTTAAATTCCTTACACCTAAGGTTAGACACTATGACCATACTGACCATGTAGTTCACATTGATATATATGTATTTGCATTGATTTGGTGTGTTTTTAATGGAGCATGATATGATGCGGTGGGTATATAGGGCTGAATGCGCTTGAGTACTGTATTAGAAGAGAATTTTATATGTAGGCACGAATGAGATCTAGTCAGAAGGGACAGACCGAGTAGAATGTAAATCCTGATCAGCCCGGTTAGATATAATGATTTCTTGAGTTTTAGGTTACAGTGAAATAAATATACGCATTGAGATAGCGCGTTGGCTATTTATTGCTCTTGTTCTCTCAGATATCTGATGCTCCAACCCTGAGATTGATTCTAGTTCGGTGTATCACTGCATATTCAGCATGCATCAGAACTGCAAATATATATGTTTATAGAGGTAATTCACTTTCTCATTGGTAGATTTGGTGCGCGGAGATGGTTCTAAAACCATGTCTTATAAATACCTTCTTCTTAAGTTTCATGAGAAAGTTCAATGGAGGATTATTGAAACATAATAATGATGATGATGATGATGATGATGATGACAATGATGATGATGATTATGGTGGCAATAATAATAATAATAATAATAATAATAATAATAATAATAATAATAATAATAATAATAATAATAATAATAATAATAATAATAATAATAATAATAATAATAATAATAATAATAATAATAATAATAATAATAATAATAATAATAATAATAATAATTTTATTATAATATTATGATTCAAAATCATAGATATGTTCTTTAAGGCATGATCACATTAACTTTTCAATCAAAAATATATAAACATTTTCATCATACTGTGCTAAATATAGATAAACCTTCTTTAAAACTATATTTTTTACTTCTCTTTTAAATGTAAATGCAAACTCCTTAGATTAATCCATAATAAAGATCTTCAATTATGGCCAAAAATTAGTAGAGTCAACTACATCACTGTTAATTCTGATAATTTAATGAGGGTTTATTACTAAAAAATAATACTCCTAATAACTATTTTTTATATTAAATTTTAACGAATAAAAAAAAAAAAAACTATTAGTCTCCTATATAAAAGAATACACACATATAAAAAAATATCGAGAAAATGGTATACCTTTCAATGCATCTTATGATGAAGCTATAAATTATTTCTGAAATCAAACTAAACAAACATTAATAATAATAACAATATATTATGTACATACATATAAATGGTCCCTATGTAAATTAGAGAAATAAATTAAAAGTTAATCGTATTTACAAGTCATTTCTCAAAGCTTTTATTTAACAAAGTCTTTTATTTGTTGGCTTTATACCTGTAACAAAGTTTTGTTTTATTTCATGTAATCAATTTTTTTAAAATTATATATATTGTACCCTCACTTCCTGAAAATATATAATTATAATCACTTGATCTAGCTCAGTTAAATAACTATGTTTTTTTTTTTTTAAATGTATTTAAATCAACAATAACTATATTTTTAAGAATATCAACGATTAAATGAACTTAATTAATAAATAATAAAATAGTTCTGGTTTATAAAATGAAATAAATGAATATCTAATCAAATCATGAGACTATGAAGTGAGTTTACAAGTGGCAGAGCGAATACATTAAGACAATCTCCCACTGGATATCACCTTAATGGCATAAGAATACTATCCTTATTCCTATTACATAAATACCACATTTATAGTACTCCTATGTCTTTACTCAAAACTAATTAAGTAAATTACTTTTAACAAATTAATTTAAATATCTTTCTCAAAACTAATTTAACTCAAATTATCTCAAGTTCTCTTAAAATAATGATAAATTAATTATAACTTTTGTAATCAAGTATGATAAGGGATTTAATATCATTCCTAACTACAATTTAATAATATTAATAATAACAAATAGTAATACTAATCTTTAATCTATAATTCACTCTCCTATCTTTTTTACCTACAATGTTGTTCTTAGATATCACATAATCAAATGTAATGTAATTTTCTATTATCCATATGACATCCTAGATAATATATTTAGTATGATATTACAATCTGAGAATATGTGGCAATCATTACTAAGATAATTTAATATAAATCTTTGGTAATTATGCCATGACCATCATAACAACACAATAAATAAAACTTCTTAAATAAAATATATCAATAAAATAGTATAACTCTTAAATAAAAATTTTATTTATGATGTGCAAATATTATGTCTTCATTATAATTATCTGTGATTATGTAATTGTGATGTGAAGAAATTGAGTCAACACCAAGACTTATAAAACAATTTAACAATTTTATTAACAAACTTAACAATAAAATTATTTACATTATTTACATTTTGATAGAATTATATTTATTCGTATTCAGGTATTTTTTCAAGACAAATCAAGTGACTTAAAACATAAGATACAGAACATTTCTTAAATAAAATATTTCTTATTTTTTTTTAAATATCATTATATAACTTTTTTTTATTACAGTTATTCGATATTATTACTTTATAGGTTTTAAAAAATATAGGTAATACTTTTACTATGAACTTATTCTTGTTATTTAGTTTTTAAAAATTATTTATTATTCTGTATAGCCATTTTTTAATAATATTCATGTGAACAACCTTAATTCATAGCATACCATCAAACTAAGCTACTTACTAATTATTACTTGAAACTTTAAATATCATGTATGGAATAGTGTGTTGTTATAAAATTATTTTGGTAAAACTTATGACTACTTTCATTCAGTTTATTACCTTTAATCATAAATAAAATATGCATTATAAATATATCTTTTTAAAAAATTCTTAATAATTAAGTAATATGATTATAAATTCTTTTAAATTGTCAACTATTTATTTTCTAAAAAATAAATATTATTTTTAATTATAAAAGTTTTATGATTCTTTCACTGATGAAATTATGTTTTTATAATTTTTACACTTATTATAATTTAAGCAACATAACTTATCTTATCCAATTTAACAATTCTCTATTTCCAAACTTATTTATTATTTCCAACTTTTAAAACAACCATCTTTTACAATGTAATCCAATAAATTTCAATAACCCATAAACTAGTAGGCATATGGGGTAAACTATAACTTCAACTTAACCTTTTATCAACTAACCATTATGAGCACAGTGTACATGAACTGATGTATAATTTATTTGTTTAATAACCTCTTCTACCAAGTATAATGTCCAGGCTATTCATTCAGCACTATGGCACATTAAGCTTTAACACAGAGAAAAATAAACACTGCCATGAATATACACAAGATATAGGGCTATGTTAGCTATACTTGTATAAACATCAATATAGTATATTCTTCTTTCATATAAATAAACCCTACATACAATATTATCCTGGTCTTATATAACCTAATACTAAGATATTAGCATTTAAAATTCAACAATTTACATCGCTAAATTCATTTTCTCATTTTTATAATAACAAATGAATTCATTTTTAGAATAACTGTCTAACTAACTAATAAGACAAGATTATTTCATTCTTTAATAGTTCTCAAACTTTAGCACAAACAATCAGTGTCATATTTTTAACATTTTAAATTATTCAACAAAACATCCAATTCAGTTTTAATAGAATCGTATACTTATATTTTTTTATGTTTAAATATCTTTATGATATCATTAAAATTATGCATATTCTTAAATAACTAAACAAATGATAAATTATGTGTAGGTGTGTGTTTTATATACGCATCCATCCATACAAAATAACAAACACATTTTAAAAGTATTAACAATTTACATTATTACCATAAGTAAAAATTACTTAGTGATGTCATCTGGAGTACGATCTAAATAAAGATTTTATTATGTTTATTCCACATAATCACACTTTAAAATATACTAAGTTAAAGATTTTTTTTTTTTTTTTACAATAAAATTTAATTACTAAGTTAGTAAATAATTTAATGTTTTCTGTTTCTATACTATATTTATACTATGAATAAATATTACTATAATTTTGTTAGTAAAAAATTAATTTTAAAAACATATTTACAATAATTTTATTAGAACTTCTTACGATGAAATGTTCTTTTCTTGATAATAAGTTCATTACAGGAAGTATCTTTTTCTCCTGGTAAAAAAACATTAATACACACTTTTGATGTCAATAATCACACATGCTCCGGTTCTTAACTGTGTAATATATAATCCAAACTGACAGTTCAAGTTAAATACGGTACGTTTACTTTTATTTTATAACTTACACTAATATAATTAATATTTTTCTTATCTCCAAACTTTAAATCTTTAACATGTATTATTAAGTAAATATATAATTTTAAATACTCTTCCTCAAGATAATTTTCCAAATTCTTGTAACTTTTCCACATTTACTGAGGTTTAATATCTTCTGATACAACCAATACTTCTCCCAATATTTTCAAATAACTTCAATTATTTTCCCAAATAATTTAAATCAACTTTTGTATGTCCCACATACCTTAATGACTGACTTGTAATATTTTTTTTAAATATGATATAAGTCACTGTAGTGTTTGTACAAATGGTAGACATTTTTGTGCACTCCAGAAAAACTAGAATTTATTCGTAAGGCTGTTTTTAGATTGCACTTTGATAGCTGAGGAATTTAATTAGTGCATTGACATGATGGCGATTGACAATTCCTAGAAATATTTGCTGATTACAAATATTTCTGGATAAGAGACGTTACTCTATTGGTCAGTGCATTGATTGATTGTTGGAGTTGTCAGAGAGCGATAGGACCACTGGGTAATAACTAAGCAGTGTAATATAGAGAGCGGTAGAGAGCAGTCAGGCAGTAGCAAGTTGCAGACCATGCGTTTGGAGAGCATCCATTTTCAGACCATTCATTGGAGAGCAGTCGGTGCAGACCATTCATGGGAGAGCATCCGTGGCTGAGCTTCATTGCAGACCAATTCATTGGAGAGCTTCGTTGCAGACCAATTCATTTGGAGAGCTTTGTAGCAGACCAATTCATTGGAGATCTTCATTGGGAAAGAACAGCATGGGAATTGTATAATGTTATTTGCTGACCGCACAGTATGACTTGCAGTTATAACCTTGGCACAGTCATAAGTGCAGATAATACAATGGTGCAGTCGCATTTGGAACCTGGCAGTAGTGAATACGTTGAACTATAAGTTTAGCCATAGATGGAGAAACCGGGCAAAAATGACAATCCCAATTAATAACGTTAACATCAGTGAAAGTTTGGAAATAAAACGTTTGTGCAATTAACATCGGAAGCTAACGTAATTGGAAAAAAAAAGTTTCAGCAGCTGTTAAATCGCATATTTCTAAGTGAAATAACAGGAAAGTAGCGAGAGAAAAACAATACCAATGAATAGCAACAAGGGTTTTTCTGGAGTGGAGGGAGGAGTGTAGTGTTTGTAAAAATGGTAGACATTTTTGTGCACTCCAGAAAAACTAGAATTTATTTGTAAGACAGTTTTTAGATCGTGCTCTGATAGCTGAGGAATTTAATTAGTGCATTGATGTGATGGCGATTGACAATTCCTAGAAATACAAATATTTCTAGGAATTGTTGATTGCCATCACGTCAATGCACTAATTAAATTCCTCAGCTATCAGAGCGTGATCTAAAAACAGCCTTACAAATAAATTCTAGTTTTTCTGGAGTGCACAAAAATGTCTACCATTTTTACAAACACTACAGTCACATACTTTCAAATGATCTTATATTTTCTAGGGAAAATTCAATTTTAAAATATTTCCAATATTTTTTCAGAAAGAAATATCTCCATGTTCTAAAATAATTGTTCGGTCATATTTAAAAGTTTTTTTTTCCTTTAAAAGTATTTTTCCATTGTATTTTAAATTAATTTTCTTCATAAAATACATTATCTCATTTAACTTTATATCTTTTAATGAAAAAAAAAAAATTTTATATATTTTTTTTCATGACGTTCCTTTTATGAAATTTAGTCGTAAATCAATATGACTTATCAACATAGGCAAAATTATATACTTTACAAGACAATAATACTTGAATACTTCCATTACATTTTTTATATTTAGTGATGACTTCTTCATGTTTAAGTTGATGATAAATTGAACAAAGCAGGTTGGCAAAGTAAGGAATAATTTAATTTTTTAGCAAAACATTTCTATATCCCACGAGCTTATAATAATAGATTACTGTACTTTTACAAAAATTGAATTTAAATAAAATGGATTATTACACTACTAAATACTTCACTGAAATTGTTGAAATACTAACGATGTTATATAGCACGGTAGAATGAGATAACAGCTCAATAATCGTCTGCCAAAATGTAAACAGCTCTTAAATACTCCAGCTGATTCCAATTTTGTTTGGTCCATTAAACAATCCTGGCCTCAAATTACCCGGGACCACGAACATTGATTTAAAGTTAAAGTTAATATTAATTTACTAAATATTTATTTTTATTATATTATTCAATTCTTACTTAATTTTCACATTTTATTTACACTTACTATAGACTCTAAAATAATTTTTAAAAATCACATTTCAATATTTATTACCATTTCTACCTTTATTTTGAACTTAACGTATTTATTTTCAACAAAAGACATAAATCTGATTTTATTTATTATATTCACTTATAAAATCCAATTTAACATTTATAACAGATAATATTATTCTATTTTTGAACACAGGTGTGTGTCACGTGATTTACAAAACTAAATAAGGCGCTAATAATTTAAAGACTAAAATAATAATTTAATTTATAAAATGTTACATAATCACTATTATAGCACAATTTTAAAATAATTATTTTAATATTATAAAATCAAAAATTACACTTTTCTCTCACATTATTATTTTTTAATCAAATGATTTTAAAAATATAGCCATTAAATACAATTATTATTACTAAATCTAATTGTTTAACTTTAAAGCATTACTTTTAAAATTTACCCTAATTATTATTTATAAAACTTATTAAATCAGTATTTATTATGGCCAATTCTCCCAAATATACAATCTTATAATGATTTTTAGTTAACTGTTTTCTTACAAATACCAACCCAACACTATACACCAATTATTTTACTTGCCTTAACTAAATTATTCAAAGATTATTAACACACAACATACATCATCTCTTACCCAACTTCAAAATTTAAAATTTTTCAGTAAATTATTACAAATCCATTCTAACCTAAACAAAAGGGTACAATATATATATATATATATGTATGTATTTTTTTCCAGTAATAAGAAAAGATTATATATATATATATTGTAGCCCTTGGATTTGTCCAAGGCTCCATTTTTTAGATTAACTATGAAAAAGAAGGTTCCATCCAAATTTTCCTCATAATGTATGTATTTTTTTCCAGTAATAAGAAAAGATTTTAGCAAAGACCGAGTTTGAACCCATATTGATAAGGGATTGCGTATGTTTGACTTAGTAAGCAATCTAAAAATTTTATTATTAATATGTTTATAACCCAAAAGATTATTTTAGTTTTATTTATGGGTCAAGTTAATATTAAAAAAATATTAGAAAAGCAAAATGTATACATTTGTTGATAGGTTGACTGAGAAAAGGGAAGAGATGTCTGACTATTAAAACTGTTTTAGAAAGTGAAAATGAATTGACATTATTTTATAATGAGTTATAAAAAAACAGTTCATGAAAGTAAATAATAATAATATAGTTATAATAATTAAAGATTATAATTAAGGGTTAAAGCATTAAAGGTTAATTAATAAAAATTATATACCTGCGATGTGTGTGTATATATAATCTAATTATAGATTTTGATTGTAAAATTCACAATCAATAATCATTTCTTATCATGTTGTAAAGCAATTTTTAAATAAGAAAATAAAATCATTTTTAATAAGTTTAATATTAGCAGCCAAATTTAATTCAAAGTCTGAGTTTGAAACAGCTGCAATCTATTTTTTGTTTCATTATTAAATGGAAAAAGTAAGAGTACTGTTCTGTTATTTACTTTTGAGTATAAGTTTCATTGGTGTTATATTACTCAGTTGATTATCAGTCTTTAAAAGACACAGGCATTTGGCTGATGCCAGTTTTCACCAAGGAATTTAAGTGGACTATTAATTTAGACTATTAACGATGAATGGTCTGTCAAATGTTAAAAATTAATTGGCAATTATAGCTGTTAAATTGTAGGGTTAATTGTGTCTGTTTAAAATATAGATAGGAATTTAGGCCTGGTTTTCTGAAAGAGAAAAATGCTTAAAATTAATTAAGAGGGGGGAACATGTCAATTAATTAAGAAAGAGAAAGTGAGCAGATGGATTTTCTTTAAAAACCTCTGTTTAATAGAAGAAAAAGCTCTCTTTTTGTTTTTAAACTTGCTGATCTGTGACAGTTTTCTTGTATTGACTGAGAGAAAAACTGTCTTATAAAATTTAAAATCATTTTTATTGTACTTTTTGTCTTTTCAAAATGACTTGGATAAATCTAACATTGTCTTAAGAGAAGACAATGTATAGTGAATAAATTTTAGGTGGGCACACATGTCTTTAACCTCCAGCAGTCAACTAGTCAACAGATGGTAATAAAAATTTAAACCACAGAAATTAGAATTTGAGTTTAATATGTTTATATACATGCAAATAGTAAAATTAAAAACTCAAAAGTTTGATATATATGTAAGTCAATTTAAATATATAAAATGAAATTAAAATTGGAAAAGGACAATCAAAAACAGACTGATATTGTGAAAAAGATAATGGAGGCTGTTTAACTGAAACCTGCAGAAAATTAAAAAGTTTAAAGGTAATCTACATAGAGTTGAAAATGAGGAATGTGTTCAGTAAAATAAAAACTGTATATATGATGGCCAAGGAACCAAACTCTATCAAAAGAACTTTTTTACTACAAGGACTTATATGCTCTTATAAACCGGTCAAGGAGGAATGGAAAGAAAAGAAAAGTAGAAATCAGGAACCTGGAAGGACATCTGCTAAAGGACTTATATAAGTATATTTTATTTTTATTATTTGCTGTTTATGTGTGTAGGACATTTAATATATATAAAAAATGTGCGTAGGACATTTACTATAAAAAAAAAGAATTTCTTTCTTTGTAGTGTATCATGTATATCATCTACTTTAAAATTAATTCATTTGATAATTACCATTGTATTATTTTGGGGGTAGAGATTGATTTCAGATGATTTTATATATGTTTATTTAAATGCTTTTGCTATTATTGTCATTTTGGGGGTAGGTGAAATTTATATCATGTCATTCTGATATGCGTTATTTAAAATGTTTTACAAACAATTAAAAAAAAACACTTAGAGATATTATTATTAGCATAAGAAGTTATTGTCAAATGCTTAGACTTATAAATTAATTGCTTGTCTATTGAGTTACATCATCATCATTTTCTTATAAAAGTGCATGGAAATAGTTTTGAGAATTTTATACACATTTCTTATTGATTATTGTTATTGATATCATAGATTTAAAGCCAGAAACAAGCTTATTTATGCTTGGAAAATTTATGGGCTCATATCCCAGTACACTAATTTGAAGAATATTAAGGTTGTGAAAGTTTTACTTGTATAATTTGATGTTTCGACCTGCATGTGTGTGGATAAGTAAAGATCTCCACAAACTCAGTGAAGTCTAGCTCACTAAGATTTATGTGATATTCATAAAGTATTTGAACCCAGTGGAAGTTTTTTCCCACTTGAGTATTCTCTACACCATAAGAAGATTTCTTATTTTGATGGCCAGAGGTAATTGGTATACCTATGTTTTTGTATGACTAGCGATAAAAATCCTAGCATATCTCAACCTTAGTGAAAAGGTTGTCTCTTATTCAGGTAACTGCCTCCCTCATATTAATATTTGATATTTTTATGTGTGTATGAGAGAATAGCCAAGATAAGCATTAATATACGTATTGGATACCAGGTCGCAAACTCAATTTAATGTCAGAATGAATGTAGATAATGTATGTGCGATTGGTGTATTTGAATATTGTTTTTGTAGATTTGGTTTAGCATTCGAGCTAAAAATAATTAAGTTAATAAATGTTAAGAGTTAAATAAAACTTACAAATGTTTAAGCCTAAGAGTGAGCAATGCATATATAAATTTATTTAATAAATATTTACATGGCCAGCTGAGAACTTCGCTGGAAAGGTAGTATTGTTAAAATATTATTGTGTCATAAGAACATGAGCATAGAGAGTGCACTATGATGATGTTTGAACTTAATGCCAATTTATTTGCAATGACTTAGTCTCACTATTATTAAGATATCTCTCTTGTAAAGATTAGGGCGCTAAAGAATATTTAATCAGGATGATAGGATAAGATCAAGAAATTTGCGAGAGAATATTAACTTTAGATTTGTTAACTAAAATTATTAAATTTAATTAGGGAAGAAATCGATTATGTATTTTCTAAAATATATCAGTAATAAAAGGGAAAACATTGATCACAACAGAAATTGGTATTCAGTAGATTTAAGATAAAATGAAAGCGTAAATATAATGTATATGTTTTGTATTAAATTATAGTTTGTCAAATAAAATTTATTTGTTTTAAATAAAATTTGCATATGTCTTAATGTTTTTGTAGGTTCTTATTATCTAGATATTTCCAATCCAATCATACATCAATATATTATTATTAATATTTGAATTATCATGTACGTAACTAATATTTAGTAAACCTATTTAAAAGGTTAATTTCAAATGCTTAAAATTACCAAATAATTTAATATTGTTGAAGTATAAATCGTGAATAGAGATATTATTGAGTGATAGCGAGTGCAGAGGGTGGGCATAAAATTCTTTCCCCATCCATTGTATTCAAACCACTCTAGACGCATTTTGTTTTTATATAATTTTGTTATAATTGCGACTATGTTTTATGATATGTTTATAAAGATTTAATAAGCTTAAAATATTCCGAGCTTTAATGTAAATTAATATTAAACGGCATTAAAGACAACCGAGATCACCTTGGAGGCGATCAAGAGAGGAGTGTTTATCACCAATAACCTATCACAGCTTAATCGATTTCCACACCTAATTATTCAAAAAATCCTGAGACGAGATTGTAATGAGAAAAAGTAGCTAGCAAAAATGTAAAATTTAATGATAAAATAAATAATAGTTTAATAGACATATGTATATGACGTTGATGTAGGAGTGGATCAGGAAGGTCGAGATGTATATAGAACTTTATAATTAGAATAAAATTTAATTGTAGATTTAATCAAAGTGAATGGGTAATGCACTGAGAATAACCTGGAATTCTTAAATATATTAATATTGTCAATTTTAACGCGTTCTCAGTGTTCTCTAAATCGATTATGTATTAACCCATTCATGAAATATTATTATTAAGAGTATTGAATTGAGATTTAACCTTTATATTATATTAGAGTTGTAATTTGGTACCTTGGCAATTAAGGTTATAGATGTTCTGTATCATCATCACCACCTCAGTAGGCCTCAGAAATAGTGTCAGCTGGGAATGATGAAGTATTCATCGATCCATCCTTAAAATGTTGTAATTGGCATACAATTTATCTGCAAGTGTGTAAATGCCATATATATTTAAATATAGTATAATCAATCCATAACATGGATGTGCGATCATTTGAACAAAATTCTCATTGGTTAGAATAAAGTTATAATTAGATTAAACTATCCAATAATATATATGATATTTGTAAGCTCTCCAAATCATTTTAGTTATACTTAAAATACAATGCAAATAACCGATCGAGAGATTGCAAAATGTGTTTCATGTTAATTTAATAAGTTTTTATAAAGTTAACAAAATAAACAATAACTCTTCATTTGTTTAAATTGATTTTATTTAGTTACAATTGGCTTGTAACGCGGTCGCACGAAGGAGATTGTATTTAATTTATACGTATGAAATATATTTGTCTATACATTGTACTTGAGAAATTATTGTATTAAATCTATACTTAGAAATTATTTAATCTATACTTATTATACTAGAATATATATAATTGATGCATTGCATATTTAATTGATACTTAAGAAATGCATCTGTCGTTAATTTATATTTAAGAAAATTTTCATCTTTCAAAAACCAACAATACACTTAAATTTCCATTTAGTTAGAAATGGCCCTTAAATTTTTAATTTGTTAGAATATATATATATATATTCTAACCTGGTACATTTGCATCCTCACTTCCGGGCAGTATATTATATAAAATAAAACGGGTTCTAGTTCAGTTAAAAAGTAATAAATAAAATATTCAACATTAAAATTAAATGCTTCATTAGCTCAAATTTAAAATACGAATAAGGTTCAGTTTATAAAAATAAATTAAATAAATATTTAATATTTTCATGAGACTTGGAAGTCAAAATACAGGTGACAAGATAGGTTACATTGAGCCAATATCCTACGGGATACTACCTCAATGGCATAAGAACACTATCCCCCCCTTATTACTATTTCAAATAGACAAACTTATAGTATTCTTATGACTTTAATAATTCTTACTCACTAAGATTAAACTAATAATTAAATCTTAATCTTCTATTCATAATACTTTAGCTCTATAAAAATCTTAGATTCATAAAATGTATTCTATGTTAATTTAAAATTACAGTAGTAAAATATGAGAAGGGATTTTTATATCATAATTTACTACACTTAAACTAATAATAATAAATAATAATAATATTTTTCATTGTATAAACTAATTCTGTATATCTTTTCTTTTCACTGTATTTTTATTACCATCATAAAATAATAAAATAATACAATATAATCTTTTATCTTCATGTAATAATATAATAAATATGTAGTAGCATTTGATAATCTGACAAACAAAAGTATGTGGCAACTAATAGCATATAATTCAATGTACTATTATGCTAACTAATTTATGACCAATAAGATAATGTAAAATTATGATTACTTAATTAAATGAATACCAATAAAATATTCGAATTCTTAAAAAAATAATTCTTTATTTATCTGTTGTGCAATATTATATGTTTGTTTTTATTATTATGGATATATTGTGCTCTCATGCAGTGTAATGGAAAATAAAATAAAAAATCCAGACACACAAACTTTTGAAAAAACAAATTTTAACACAGTTTATTATAACATTAACAAATAAATAATTCATGTACAATATTTTCTTGTCTCTCCTCCTTTCTTTTTTTTTCTTTTTTTTTTCATTTATTAAAAAAATAAATTTATTCTTTTTTTGTTTCGCTTTTTTAATAATAAAATAATAATAATAAAAAAACAATTTTTTTTGTTTTTTTTTTTTATTTTTTTTATAAAAAATTTTTTTTTTTTTTTTTTAAAAAAATCTTCTTTTATTATATATTTTTTTAATATTTTTTAAAAAAAAACAACACAAAAAAAAAAAAATTAAAAAAAAAAAAAAAAAAATTATTATTATTATTTAGGTTTTAATATTTTAAAATTTTTATTTTTATTTAAAATAAAATAACCTATAACCAAAAATTTTATTTTATATTTTTGTGTGTATTTTTTTTTTTTTCTTTTACCAAAAAACATATCCTATTATTTAATTTTATATTTTATTATTTTAATAATTAATTTTTCTTTTTTCAATAAATAAAAATTATACTTTTTTATTTTTATATTTTTTATTTTTTTTATTTTTTTAATTTTAAAAATTAAATTTAAAAATATAAAAAAATTAAAAATTTAAAATTTTTAAAAAAAAATTTAATTTTTAAATTTTTTTTTTTTTTTATTTAAAATAATTTAAAATAAAAAAAAAAAAAAAAAAAAAAAAAAATAAAACATAAAATATTTAAAGAAATATAAAAACACTGTTCAAATAAATTTATCAGTCACAGGGCATTTTTAGCTGCACTGATGTCTACACAAAGACTATAAATATTATTTATACTCCTCATCACATCCTATTAAAACATCATCTTGGTTTCCTGTTAACCATCATACTGCCAAGCCACTATCTTATCATTATTTCTCAAGATTTTCCACATTATACATCAACAAAAATAACTATCTGCATTTTCAAAAACAATCAATAAAATTCATTTTTAATTAAAGCAATATCACTGATTCACAAGAAAAGTTTGCTTACTTTATTATTCTACATTCTTAACCATATACAATCTAATCAGATAATATTTGAATACCCAATAACATGAAAGTTTTAAAAGAATCACATAAATATTTGTTATTATGTTGGGTTATATCACTAATATAAAATCATTGTATGCATATCTCCAAATAAATCGTAACTTCATAATGTCTTAAAATGTTGTACAAAAAATGTGTTTACACATAATTAAAACATTTATACTTCATTCATAGTTATTCATAGGCATTCTAAAAGAAAACAAAATATACATCATAAAATTAGCAATATTCATTAACTAATACCAAGTAACCTTTATCTGGTCATCACTTCTGCAGTAGTCTTCCTCCATCCACTAGACATGGCATTGCATACATAAAATATACATCCATACATTTTTATTTAAAATGTTCTTATCTAAATTATTTAATTATATATTATAAAATTTTAATGTTATTAATAGATTAATGTTCATGTTTTCCTAATCTCATAAACAAAAATTACACTTTAACTAAGTCAATAAAAATAATTAAGACTATAATTACGTGACTCTTCAATACATGAATGTTCTTAATAAAGTTCAAAAAATAATGTTTATTATTTTCTCGAGAGTTTTTTTTTAAATGTTCACATCAAGAGAATTTTACAACTTGCTATGTTTCTCTTGCTTGACAATGAACAATTCATTTCCTGGGTATGGGTCTTATTAACTTTCTGAATAAGAATTTCAGTTTTTTTTAAAAAAATGAACAAATAAAAATAATCCTACGTCTTTAAAAAATGTTTAAAAATTAAACAAAATAATTATCAATCTGTCATGTAAGAGTTTATAAATTAATAGTTTAAGGATTATATATTCCAGAAAGATAATTATTGAAGTCATAATAATAAAATAAAATAATCTGTGAAGCTTCCTAAACAGCCCATGCTGGCATATTTGATGCATCATTCCATCTAGTTTAATTTAATATCCGATAACTTTTTTTCAACATTTGTATTTCCATGGATCCATTTTTCTATTCACTCATATGTTCAGTTTCTTATAGGTTTTCTTCTTAAGAAATTTAATTTCATTTGGTATTTTATATATCAGATTTTAAAAACAAACTTCAATTTTTTTAAAATGAATTTTATAATGCATTTTAACATTTTTAAGACTAAGGTTTTTTATAGCAAAACACTTTAGTGAAATATTCTCTGTAAGTCATTCTCTAATTCTTGCAAAATAGTTTTTTTAAATGTTTCCTTAAAAGGACATACCATTTTACTCCCTTTATTATGATATTTTTATAAACTATCATAAGGTATAATGTCTTATTATTTTTAAAATCTTGGACTAGCTTCTATAAAATAATTTGTCTCAACTTTTTTAGATGGCAAAAATCTTTCCACTTAAGCTTCCTGAATAATGTCTGTACTACTGTTTTACATATTACAATAGTCCTCTGGTTAAGCACAAATAAATCTCCATCAACAAATATTCCATATCTTTTCATAATATCATAAATTAAATATATTTTATATCATAGTATATCCATTCTATTAAGAAGTTCTGAATTAGACTTTGATAAAGTACCATTGGCAAAAGAACTTTTAAACTTTAGCAAAATATTTTAATGAAGTTACTAAATATATTTTATTTTAAAACTCTCTTTTTAAAAGTATTTTAAAAGTATTCTATTACTTTTTATAAATGAATTATAAGAGAGCACTACAAATTGACTAAATAATAAAATTTAAAGTATAATCACCTGGATAGCTTCTGATATTATTAAAGCTACCTTTTTACATTTAAATCTCCTCTAATACATTGTTAATCTCCCTTGATACCCCCTGTGCAATTGGTATTTATATTCTAGAGAATACATCATTTGATTGGTTGATTCTCACTTTTAGTTTGAGATCAAATTTGCATATGTTGTAAACTTACACAATTAAAATTTTAAAATAAAAATTATAACGTATTAAAACCTTTTATTTTTTATTTAAATTATTTAAATACTTAAAATAAATTTTAAAATAATATTTTAATATTTATTCCATTCTTAATATTCAATTTATCTATTTTTATTTAAACAAAATATTTGAGTTTTTATTATAACTGTATTCATCTTTATAATACTACTTTAAAACATTTTATAACAATGTTTAATATTTGCTTCTATGATAGATATTAATTCTATTCAATTCTAAAACACTATTTTAAAATATTTCAAACTTTGTTAATCTGAATTCAAACAAGCATGTGTGAGAAACCATGTATTTTAAGTCACATGATTAATAAAATTAAGACAGATGATTTTCAATCTATTTCTCTGTCTGGATTAAAAAATTTCAACACTTTATCATATTAAATAAAGTAACTCAAATAATATAAAAATTTGGAATACTAATTTAAAAAATATAGAACTAAATACAACTTTCACTACCGTAAAGCTTATTTTTAAAATAGATGACATTAATTAAAATTATTAAATATGGTTTATAACTTGAAATGTAACATTTATTTAATTATAAATTTTAGACTATTAACATTTAACATTTATACATACTTTTAAATGTTTATAGCTGGGTTATTTAATATGGCCAGCTTTTGCAACCATATGTAACAATATTTTTTAGCTTTACATAACTATTTTTAAATGATTCACCATAATATTATATACACTACATATTTTACATAACTTCAAATTGTACTTTATAATATTATTAACAAATATAATCAACATATTAAAAGAACACTTTCTAAAATTTAAATTTTTTAGGAATTTACTGTAATTGACTATTTTTGACCTATAGAAAAGGGCACAATATATATATAATGAAGCAGTAATCTTAGCTTAAGATTGTGCTTCATGTTTCTACTTACTAACCCGTGTTCAAACCCCTATATCCCATCCTGCTCCTTTTGTCAGTATATATATTTCATGTATATATTTGAGATGCACACCTAAATTTGTAGTTTAACTTTCAATATTTATTATTATTGATTCTTTTTATTAATTATTAGTTCTTCTTATTAAAATTATAGTTGCAGCTCAAATATATACATAGGAGCAAAACTTACTAACAAAATATTGATGTTTTTGTAAATATTTTATTATATGTCGTTTTAGCTTTTTCTTTTCAAATTGCTTGTTTTTCTATAAATTATACATTTTTTATATAAAATCCAATATGGAAGATGCAGGTGTTGTTTAATTGTCTAAAAATAATTAGGGGTTGGAAGCACTGTTGTTTTAATCTGGGAAAGGTATTTTTTAATTAAAGTTTTACTTAAGATAAATGGGATTAATTAAGATTAGATTTACTTGTGTTAAAAACATGTTGTTAGATCTATTTCAAATCTAGAAATAGATTTGAATTTATTTTTGGCGTTATCTAACAATTGCATCTTCGAAAAACAACTGATAAGAGAAAAAGTATAAAATGACTAAATTTTGAATCACATAGTTAGTTATTAGTTATTAATTAGTTACTATTGATTGAGAGATTGTTAACATTGCTGTAAAACTAAAAACAATGATGTAGCAGTAGATCCACCACTCTGCTCGGCCCTTTGGGTCATCACCCGCCGTGACCGTAATTGTCTGCTGTCCTGAAATGAAGAAATTAAGAACTTTCATTTTCAACTACCGTGCACGGACAATATTTTAATCGGACTCTTAAAATTGAAAGGTAAATTTCAAGCCGCTACCTAATAGTCAATTTAGTCTAAATAATCTCTCAAGATCTTTTCTCATGTATTCTTTAACTTTGCATTTTTATATATAAATAACATGTAATTTGCTCTTAAATAATTTATTTAAATTTAATTCTCTCTTATATGCTCTTTAATTTTGGTAGGGTCATTTATTCATATTATTGATTATTTGATTTATATATCTGCTTGCTTATTAATATGTCAATCTAAAACAATCTATTTATGTTTTAATATAATATATATTTGTTTAACTCTGAATTTTCTACCGCTGTAAATCCAGAACTTAAGCTAATTAACGCTTTGAAATCTTATAAAATATCATTTATTTAATTCTAAAATAAGGTGACTTAATTGTTTTATATATATATAACTGCTAGTTTTTTTTATATACTCTTAAAATGTATGCTTTAAATTTCAAATACCGTATTTATATTTCAGTTATTATAAAAATCACGAGAGTGGGATTTATTTATTTTAAGTATCAGAAAAGGGATGGGATTGTGAATATTAATGTTTCTTTAACCAAATCAAATCTTAATGTATATTTTATTAACTTGAAATCTAAATGCTAATAAAATCTACACGTATATTTTATTAAATCTAAACATTCTCTCTATATATATATTATAATTGCATTGCATGTTAAAGTATTTAAATAAAAGGGCATTTATTTTGAAGCTGTAAAATTTATTAAATGTTTTAGTGACATATATCATTCCTTGCGTTTCTGTCATTTAGCCTATCTTTGTGTTTTATATATATATATATATATACGTATATATATATATATATATATATATATATATACGTGCTTTTAATCTGGGGGTTACGACAAAGTTCGAACCCATAGATTTCTTCTTAAGTCTTGTCCTGAGGATAGATGAAGCTACCCAGGACCATTTATTCCATATAAAATGCATTTAGCGGTGACCCAAAGTCTGGCACACGCTATGCATATTTACTTCGTGGATAAAAGGCCTCTCACGTCGGTTATACCAGTAAAACGCTGGGTCACGCCATGCCAATCCACTTTCTCTCTCTAAGCACTACCCAAAATGGGGGTGTGGGATTTCGTTTTTCATCCAGAAGCACAACCTTTTCTCTTAGTTATTTTTAGGCGGTTATGTCAGCACCGCAAACCTCTTCCTATTATTATTATTTCTTTTGCTTCATGACCCTGTTTTAATGCTCTAATATCAAAATTAGCTTTGCGTAATATATATATAAATGCCATTTCTATTACATTAATTTATTTCAGTCTTATTCAGTCCCACCATCGTAATTTATATATCTATTTAAGAGTATCTATGTGCCTTGGGGAAAATAAAGCGTTAATTTTATTATTGTTGTTAAAATAATTTCTCATTAAATATTATGTCATTGTCAAGTATGTTTTCAAATAGGTTCAAATGTTTTCAAATGTATTTATATGTATAATGAATTTCAGAACGCTCCCCTAATATATATTAGTCGCCAGGTTTCTGAACCATAAATCAAAGCGTTAATATTAATTTTGTGTAACTTCTTTCTAATCTGATTGGCATTTTAATACTAGACCCACCAAAGATGTGTGTTTATTTGTAATATATATTTAGCTAATAAAGAGCATATTAGAAACTAGCGTGAATGACACTATATAATCATCTACCGCTTGCTCATTCACGCACATACTAATGTACTTAATTTATAAATGTATATAACTAAATTTTCATTATATTAAACTATCTTTTATTGTTTAACTTATTTGAGTAGTTCGAATTCCTTTTCCTCCACTTCTTCCACATATATTACAGCCATACTTATGTATATTTTAATATAATCATAATTAATAGATGTCTCATTGTCTTCTCAGCTTTGTTAGTCGGCCGAATTAAGATTAATTCTCATGAGCCATAACTATTATGTTATTCATTAGGTGTTCGATTTGGGACTTAGAGAGTGGGTTCGAATCCAGGATGGTTCCTGACCTAAATCTTGGGCTTGACTGGGTTTGAAGTACATTTTGTGAGTTCCAGCTCATGTTAGATGGATAAACATATTTTTACCGGCTCAATATATATATATATATATATATATATATATATATATATGTAATATATATATATATATATATATATATATATATATAAACATTACAAGCATAAAGCTAAACTAGTCAATATAAAATCAAAACTACCCAAAATCCAAAATTAAACCAGACCAGCATAAAAATAATATAAAAAAACACAACCTAAGGTTTCACTGCTACAAGCAGACTTCTCAAGTGTAACGAACTACAAGAACTACCCAATGTATATAATATTAAAAACTACCCACAAATCCATTCACTTCCCATCCACCCTTAATATTAAAAGAACTCTTAAATAAGTTAATTGCTTCAGAATCATAAATTTTCAATAATAAAGACTCTTTAATTCTTCTTTTGACTTCATTTCTCTCAAAGAAGACAACCTTAGCTTCATCAAAATCAATAGTGTGGCCTGTATCTTTTTCATGGACATACAAAGCAGAACTAAGATATCTATTTTTAACTCTACTTTTATGAACATTTATTTGTTCATTTAAACTCAAACTACTCTGACCTATGTAAACCTTCTTACAAATAAACAAGGAATAAAATATACTACACCAGGAATAGTCTTTCTATCAAAAACTTCTTTTGTATTATTTAATAAATTATTCAATGTAACACCCCTTTTCCAAGCAATTTTCTTATTTCCAAACAATATACTATTTCTACACACAATTTTATAAGAAAACAATTTAAATGGCAAAGAAATAAAATCATATTTTTCTTTAACCTTTACATCCTTACAAATATTACTATTAAATAAAATACTTTTAACAAATTTATCAGAGTATCCAACACTCAAGTAATCTTTATAAAATTGAAATTTCTGAAACAAAGCAACCCCACTAGAATTATTTAATTTAATATTTCTATGACAATAATTCCTTAAAGCAGCTACTTTATGAGATACAGACTGATAGCTATCAGGTTTAATTATAGATCTTAATTCTTTACTTTTAACTAAATGACTGCACAATAAACAATTAGTTTCTACATTTCTAATCACCAAAAGATCTAAAAATTTTAACTTACCAAAATCTAACCCCCCCCTCCTTCTAACACAAATTTTATAGAAGGATCAAAACAATTAAACTCATTTACAAATTCCTTCAATTTATCATTCTCAACTACAAATAAACAATCATCAACATATCTGACAAATAATTTTACATATAAACAATTCTTTTTAATAATAATTTCCTCTTTCATAAAACTAATATAAACTGAACATACTAAAGGAGAAATAATATAACCGATTATCCAACCTTCCTTAATCTTATAAAAATTACCTTTATAAGTAAAATACATAGAATCTTCCAATAACAAAAGCACATCTTTAATTACCTTAATTTTATTTTTTGATAAAGAACTTTTCTTAATCAATACAGACAAAAAAACATCAATACTGCTTAACCTATTAACAGACTGATACATATTTTCAATATCTAAACTTTCAAATACCCAATTACTTTCCATTTTAAAATTAGTAATCTTATCAAAAGCCTCAGAAGAAGAAGAAACTGTGTACTGACCAAAATCAACAAATTGTTTTAAAAAATTATTCAAGAACCTAGAAATACTCTCTACAACACTACCTGTAAAATTAAAAATAAATCTTAAAGGAAAACCATCTTTATGAGTTTTAATATTCACAAACATCTTAGCTGATGTAAAATCATTAGGATAGCATTTTAAATAATCTACTCTATTAAATTTTTTTTAAATTAACCATTTTCTTCATAGTATCTATCAATTTTCTTTTAATCAAATTACCTGGATCTTTATCTAACAACATATATTTACCATTATTTAATTCACTATCCATTTGCTCTCTGAATTGATCTCCTTTCATAATAACAAACCTACCAGCTTTGTCTTCACGAGAAATGATTACATCATTAGCAATTAACTTATTCTTAAGATGTTAAATCTCAGCAGAATTAATAGCAAATTTTTCTTTCCTTTTTAAACTTTTATTCAAAATCGATTGAATACCAACTTTCTGCATCACTCAAATTATTAGATTTAATAGACGAAATTGTATCAAAAACTATATTTTTTGAAAGAAATGGAACAAAATTAGGGCTTTTACCAAGAATATCTAATTCTCTATCATTTAACTTCAAATCAGAAAGATTAACAACTCTATCCTCAGAAACATTATTCTCATACCCTTTATCACTGCAATAAATTTTATTTACTTTCCCAAATAACCACTTTAATTTTCTTTCATATTTTTTACAATAGAAATTTCACCTATTCTTTTAATATTAAGGGTGGATGGGAAGTGAATGGATTTGTGGGTAGATTTTAATGTATATATATATATATATATATATATATATATATATATATATATATATATATATATATATATATATATATATATATATATATATATATATATGTCCACAGATGGCGTTCTACCAAAAACACCGATCAAGCGTATGTTTCGTTTACATAAACGTCAGAGTAGTTAGTATTCACTATCTCTAACTATAATTCCACTTTCAGATCATGATTTCAAGCTATTTGCTATCATCAGTGAAAGACAGGAATAAAGAAACTAGATCTAAATACAAACTCTGAGCGTTTATGAAACAATTTCTATTCAGCTTGCAAGCATGAATTTTTTAGACACGTAATGTCTTCAAACTCAGCATAGCAAACCAGATAGCTATATGGGTCTGATCTCAGTTCAGCATCACCACATAGTAGAAGCCTCTGCAATCTATATCATTGCAAGAAAGACCTCAAAGGTACATTTATGATAAACAAAAATGCAAGTTAAAAAACTTGCTAACGCTTGTTTTTATGTCCACAGAAGGCGTTCTACCAAAAACACCGATCAAGCGTATGTTTCGTTTACATAAACGTCAGAGTAGTTAGTATTCACTATCTCTAACTATAATTCCACTTTCAGATCATGATTTCAAGCTATTTGCTATCATCAGTGAAAGACAGGAATAAAGAAACTAGATCTAAATACAAACTCTGAGCGTTTATGAAACAATTTCTATTCAGCTTGCAAGCGTGAATTTTTTAGACACGTAATGTCTTCAAACTCAGCATAGCAAACCAGATAGCTATATGGGTCTGATCTCAGTTCAGCATCACCACATAGTAGAAGCCTCTGCAATCTATATCATTGCAAGAAAGACCTCAAAGGTACATTTATGATAAACAAAAATGCAAGTTAAAAAACTTGCTAATGCTTGTATTTATGTACACAGATGGCGTTCTACCAAAAACACCGATCAAGCGTATGTTTCGTTTACATAAACATCAGAGTAGTTAGTATTCACTATCTCTAACTATAATTCCACTTTCAGATCATGATTTTAAGCTATTTGCTATCATCAGTGAAAGACAGGAATAAAGAAACTAGATCTAAATACAAACTCTGAGCGTTTATGAAACAATTTCTATTCAGCTTGCAAGCGTGAATTTTTTAGACACGTAATGTCTTCAAACTCAGCATAGCAAACCAGATAGCTATATGGGTCTGATCTCAGTTCAGCATCACCACATAGTAGAAGCCTCTGCAATCTATATCATTGCAAGAAAGACCTCAAAGGTACATTTATGATAAACAAAAATGCAAGTTAAAAAACTTGCTAACGCTTGTATTTATGTTCACAGATGGCGTTCTACCAAAAACACCGATCAAGCGTATGTTTAGTTTACATAAATGTCAGAGTAGTTAGTATTCACTATCTGTAACTATAATTCCACTTTCAGATCATGATTTCAAGCTATTTGCTATCATCAGTGAAAGACAGGAATAAAGAAACTAGATCTAAATACAAACTCTGAGTGTTTATGAAACAATTTCTATTCAGCTTGCAAGCGTGAATTTTTTAGACACGTAATGTCTTCAAACTTAGCATAGCAAACCAGATAGCTATATGGGTCTGATCTCAGTTCAGCATCACCACATAGTAGAAGCCTCTGCAATCTATATCATTGCAAGAAAGACCTCAAATGTACATTTATGATAAACAAAAATGCAAGTTAAAAAACTTGCTAACGCTTGTATTTATGTCCACAGATGGCGTTCTACCAAAAACACTGATCAAGTGAATGTTCCGTTTACATAAACGTCAGAGTAGTTAGTATTCACTATCTCTAACTATAATTCCACTTTCATAAACGCTCAGAGTTTGTATTTAGATCTAGTTTCTTTATTCCTGTCTTTCACTGATGATAGCAAATAGCTTGAAATCATGATCTGAAAGTGGAATTATAGTTAGAGATAGTGAATACTAACTACTCTGATGTTTATGTAAACGAAACATATGCTTGATCGGTGTTTTTGGTAGAACGCCATCTGTGGACATAAATACAAGCGTTAGCAAGTTTTTTAACTTGCATTTTTGTTTATCATAAATGTACATTTGAGGTCTTTCTTGCAATGATATAGATTGCAGAGGCTTCTACTATGTGGTGATGCTGAACTGAGATCAGACCCATATAGCTATCTGGTTTGCTATGCTGAGTTTGAATTTCATTACGTGTCTAAAAAATTCACGCTTGCAAGCTGAATAGAAATTGTTTCATAAACGCTCAGAGTTTGTATTTAGATCTAGTTTCTTTATTCCTGTCTTTCACTAGTGATAGAAAATAGCTTGAAATCATGATCTGAAAGTGGAATTATAGTTAGAGATAGTGAATACTAACTACTCTGACGTTTATGTAAACGAAACATATGCTTGATCGGTGTTTTTGGTAGAACGCCATCTGTGGACATAAATACAAGCGTTAGCATGTTTTTTAACTTGCATTTTTGTTTATCATAAATGTACCTTTGAGGTCTTTCTTGCAATGATATAGATTGCAGAGGCTTCTACTATGTGGTGATGCTGAACTGAGATCAGACCCATATAGCTATCTGGTTTGCTATGCTGAGTTTGAAGACATTACGTGTCTAAAAAATTCACGCTTGCAAGCTGAATAGAAATTGTTTCATAAACGCTCAGAGTTTGTATTTAGATCTAGTTTCTTTATTCCTGTCTTTCACTAATGATAGAAAATAGCTTGAAATCATGATCTGAAAGTGGAATTATAGTTAGAGATAGTGAATACTAACTACTCTGACGTTTATGTAAACGAAACATATGCTTGATCGGTGTTTTTGGTAGAACGCCATCTGTGGACATAAATACAAGCGTTAGCAAGTTTTTTAACTTGCATTTTTGTTTATTATAAATGTACCTTTGAGGTCTTTCTTGCAATGATATAGATTGTAGAGGCTTCTACTATGTGGTGATGCTGAACTGAGATCAGACCCATATAGCTATCTGGTTTGCTATGCTGAGTTTGAAGACATTACGTGTCTAAAAAATTCACGCTTGCAAGCTGAATAGAAATTGTTTCATAAACGCTCAGAGTTTGTATTTAGATCTAGTTTCTTTATTCCTGTCTTCCACTGATGATAGCAAATAGCTTGAAATCATGATCAGAAAGTGGAATTATAGTTAGAGATAGTGAATACTAACTACTCTGACGTTTATGTAAACGAAACATACGCTTGATCGGTGTTTTTGGTAGAACGCCATCTGTGGACATAAATACAAGCGTTAGCAAGTTTTTTAACTTGCATTTTTGTTTATCATATATATATATTGTGTAGTTTTTGTAGTTCTTTACACTTGAAAAGTCTGCTTGTAGCAGTGAAACCTTAGGTTGTGTTTTAATATTTTTTTTATGCTGGTCTGTTTTAATTTTGGATTTTGGGTAGTTTTGATTTTATATTGACTAGTTTAGCTTCATGCTTGTAATGTTTACATTTTAATGAGTTTTTTGCGTTTAAGAGTAGTTTTGCTGATATAGTGTAAATATTTTTTTTTTCTTTTATTATTGATATTTTATTATTGATATTAATTATTGACATTTTATTATTGATATAATTTTTGTTTTTAATTATTAATATATATTGAGTGTCATTTATGTATATTACGTTTGTTGTTTGAGTTTTGTTGAAAGAGTATATTTGTGATTATTTAGTTATATATATAGAAGTGTGTGTATGTTTTTATTGGGTTTTAATTTATAAGGGTATTGGCAATTGGGTTTTTTAGTATGGGTTTGTGGAGTTTAATTTTTAATAATTTTCCATTTAATGATATTAGAAGGATTAAAAATTTGTCTACATTGAGTGATAGGATAGAGTCTTTACGATGGCAGATTTATTTTCTTAAAAAATGTTGGGAATTTAGTGTTTTTCTTAGGTACTGTGTTTTTAATTTTAGTAAAAATAAAAAAATTGCTTCAAAATAGGAATTTAGTTTTTAAGTTACAAACATATATATTGAATAGTTTTTTAAAAGATACTTTTGTAAAGTTTTATAAATTTATTTATCTATATAAAAGGAATAGATATTATTTAGAAAGGAGGCAAGATTTTAATTATTCAATTTCGAATTTTTTTATGAGACAATTTAGACAGAACAGGTCAAATTTCTATTGTAAAAAATATGAAAGAAAATTAAAGTGGTTATTTGGGAAAGTTAATAAAAAATATTGTAGTAATAAAGGGTATGAGAATAATGTTTCTGAGGATAGAGTTGTTAATCTTTCTGATTTGAAGTTAAATGATAGAGAATTAGATATTCTTGGTAAAAGCCCTAATTTTGTTCCATTTCATTCAAAAAATATAGTTTTTGATACAATTTCGTCTATTGAATCTAATAATTTGAGTGATGAGCAGAAAGTTGGTATTCAATCAATTTTGAATAAAAGTTTAAAAAGGAAAGAAAAATTTGTTATTAATCCTGCTGAGATTAAATATCTTAAGAATAGTTTAATTGCTAATGATGTAATCATTTCTCGTGAAGACAAAGCTGGTAGGTTTGTTATTATGAAAGGAGATAAATTCAAAGAGAAAATGGATAGAGAATTAAATAATGGTAAATATATGTTGTTAGATAAAGATCCAGATAATTTGATTAAAAGAAAATTGATAGATATTATGAAGAAAATGGTTAATTTAAAAATTTTTAATAGAGTAGATTATTTAAAATGCTATCCTAATGATTTTACATCAGCTAAGATGTTTGTGAATATTAAAACTCATAAAGATGGTTTTCCTTTAAGATTTATTTTTGATTTTACAGGTAGTGTTGTAGAGGGTATTTGTAGATTCTTGAATATTTTTTTAAAACAATTTGTTGATTTTGGTCAGTACACAGTTTCTTCTTCTTCTGAGGCTTTTGATAAGATTAATAATTTTAAAATGGAAAGTAATTGGGTATTTGGAAGTTTAGATATTGAAAATATGTATCAGTCTGTTAATAAGTTAAGCAGTATTGATGTTCTTTTGACTGTATTGATTAAGAAAAGTTCTTTATCAAAAAATAAAATTAAGGTAATTAAAGATTTGCTTTTGATATTGGATGATTCTATGTATTTTACTTATAAAGGTAATTTTTATAAGATTAAGGAAGGGTGGAAAAAGGTTAGATTATTTCTCCTTTAGTATGTTCAGTTTATATTAGTTATATGGAAGAGGAAATTATTATTAAAAAAAATTGTTTATATGTAAAATTATTTGTCAGATATGTTGATGATTGTTTATTTGTAGTTGAGAATGATAAATTGAACGAATTTGTAAATGAGTTTAATTGTTTTGATCCTTCTATAAAATTAGTGTTAGAAGGAGGGGGGGGTTAGATTTTGGTAAGTTAAAATTTTTAGATATTTTGGTGATTAGAAATGTAGAAACTAATTGTTTATTGTGTAGTCATTTAGTTAAAAGTAAAGAATTAAGATCTAAAATTAAACCTGATAGCAATCAGTCTGTATCTCATAAAGTAGCTGCATTAAGGAATTATTGTCATAGAAATATTAAATTAAATATTTTTAGTGGGGTTGCTTTGTTTCAGAAATATCAATTTTATAAAGATTACTTGAGTGTTGGATACTCTGATAAATTTTTTAAAAGTAATTTATTTAATAGTAATATTTGTAGGGATGTAAAGGTTAAAGAAAAATATGATTTTATTTCTTTGCCATTTAAATTGTATTCTTATAAAGTTGTGTGTAGAAATAGTATATTGTTTGGAAATTAGAGAATTGCTTGGAAAAGGGGTGTTACATTGAATAATTTATTAAATAATACAAAAGAAGTTTTTGATAGAAAGACTATTCCTGGTGTAGTATATTTTATTCCTTGTTTATTTTGTAAGAAGGTTTACATAGGTCAGAGTAGGTTGACTTTAAATGAAAGAATAAAGATTCATAAAAGTAGAGTTAAAAATAGATATCTTAGTTCTGCTTTGTATGTCCATGAAAAAGATACAGGACACACTATTGATTTTGATGAAGCTAAGGTTGTCTTCTTTGAGAGAAATGAAATCAAAATAAGAATTAAAGAGTCTTTATTATTGAAAATTTATTATTCTGAAGCAATTAATTTATTTAAGAGTTCTTTTAATATTAAGGGCGGATGGGAAGTGAATGGATTTGTGGGTAGTTTTTAATATTATATATATTGTGTAGTTTTTGTAGTTGTTTACACTTGAGAAGTCTGCTTGTAGCAGTGAAACCTTAGGTTGTGTTTTTTTATATTATTTTTATGCTGGTCTGGTTTAATTTTGGTTTTGTGGTAGTTTTGATTATATATATATATATATATATATATATATATATATATATATATATATATATATATATATATATATATATATATATATATATATATATATATATATATATATATATATTATACCGAGACAAAGTCGGTATATGTAAACACACACACACTCAAGCAATGTAAAATACTCTATTTTTATTTTCTTACAACTTATGATAAAAAATAGATATAGTTTTCTTTCCATACTTTCTAAAAATACACTTGTAAAATAAAATATTAATATGTCTAATTAAATAGTTAAGGCTTTAACATAATTTACTAAAATAATATTCTCTAAAATGAAAAATAATATGCCATTATAAATATCAATAAATAATTTATACTTGTTATGCCGCGGGGGTAACTAAAAAGGGATATTTTAAAATTATAATTGTAGTAAAAGTAAAAGCTTATAGAAATGATTTTGAGAAAGATTAAATGCTCGACTTTTAGCTAATGTAAATTACATTGTTCTCGTAAGACACGCACACACGTATGCATTCAAGGTGTGAATGAATATAAGTTTGTTAACTGAGATTGCAATATGAGATTGCCTAAACATAAGATTGCCTTAAGCACATGGATTGAGTAGGACACGGACCCCAACGACAACTCTAAGAACATGGAACTCTGGGGGGAGATTCGATCCTCAGATAAGATCCAACCCATATAAATATCAAGCAAAATCTAAAAGAAGAATTTTTAATTGAAAAAATTAATTAAGAGAAGCTAAGTCAAATTATCAAAATTTTACTTTCTCAAAATTCAATTTAATTTAAATTACTTCGTTTGTGCTACCCGTTTTCAAGATGATCGATATGAAATTAATATTTAGAGCGTCGACTGTCATGAGGGGCTAGGAAACCCTTCAGTGATTGATTGACGCTCCGCCACCAGAACATCTCCATCGCTATGAATACTTAATAATATTACCATCTAAAATTAGTGCTCCAACCAGTTCAATAATGTTCCGTGAAACACATGAATCATCCTGATTTATTACGCTCAACTTTAAAAGAAATGGACAATCTCCTTATGGAAAACATCATCTCCCATGTTCAAACCTCCACTTAGTTAGAAGCAGCGGAAGAATAAGCCAAAATCCTAGGTAAACACTTTATTTTTTTTATGCTTTCATTCATTCCATACGTAAACTTTTTAAAAAAGGCAATCTCATAATTAACTAACTTTGATTTCGCAGATTAAGCTATAAAATATTCCGTAATTCATTATATTTAAAATTTATTATTGTAACTTATTAGTGTAATCTCAACCTTCGTAAAATCAAACACTATGCAATTCCTAAAATTTAAATCTCAGGACTTTTCAAACATGAACTTTGACCCTAATTATTATCTTATAATTTATAACACTTACCTTCAAAATGTAATATAAAAAAAAATGTAAAAAAGGAAATTTATATTCTATCATCCATATTTTACGATATATAATATGTTCTTTTCTGTGCGAGTGCGTAAATGCGTGTGTGCGCGTGTAAATAAAACTTTTAACCAATGTGTTTTTTTATATTAAATAAATTTGTTCAGTATTTAAACAAGTCGAGCATTTCTCAAGTCATTTCCTATAATTAAATCTTTATTCTATTTGTCGTCTTGATTATTAATAAAGTTAGCATTTATGCATATAGTTAATTATATTACTTTAGATTTATCTTTCTTAAACCTTGTTGCTTTAAAACATCGTGCCGTAAGTCACGATGTTTATTTATTGATTTATTTACTTATTCCGTAGTTAAGATAGATTTAAGAATTGGGAGGGCCTATTATAAAATATAAATAAATGTCAAGGAGCTGTAAATATAGCTGGAGTAAATAATTCTACCGGACGGTATAATATAGGGGGGATGATCTTATAAGCTTCTAATTGTTTAGAGATATAGACGAATAATCGCATTGGTCCCAAATAACCAATAACATGGTCCAATGCTTGGATCGATCAGTTAGTTAATCAAGCGTCTTCTCCATTGGTTATCATAGCGTCCTTTACCATAATAGTAATTTTGAAACAATTACATCGCGACCCTGAGTGACCCTATTGGTCCATGCTGGGGAATGAGCTTGTGGGCGGGATTAGACTTCGAAATCGTTTTGACATGACGTAAGGTGATGCGAGAAGTTAAATTATAATTAAATCATCGTATCTGGCGCCCCCTTGTATTGATAGTGAACAGTTATCGATAGAAGAAAATAAATAAAGCTTTACGCTATATCATGTTTGTTTCGGAATCACAATCCCTATGTGATCGGATGTACAAAGCGACCCGGTACAATATATATATATATATATATATATATATATATATATATTAGGTTTCACAATACAATATTTCAGTATTGTCCTTTCTGGAAGTGTATGTAAATCACACTTCAAACTGCATTAATATTAATTTCTTTAGTATTGAGACATGAGAAATATATGCTACTATATCTAACTGCTTCAGCTTCACCTATTTATATAGAAAGTAGGTTGAAGTAAAGAAGGGTTTCCCCTCTTTCCTTCCAAAATGTAAGCTTGTAGTTAAGACCTGTAGAGGTCACTACTATTGCATTTTATGGACATATTATTGAGGTTACTGCCTTAGTAAATATTACTTATGTAATCAATGTGCTTTTAAATAAATTTATAATTACAACTTTAAATATTAGTTAAATTAAGAAAGAAAATTTGAGGGTTTTTGCAATTAACTAAAATAGAAAAAAAAAAGAAACTAAGGTTGGAAACGAAATTTACCTTTTAATCATATTTGTAAAATATGCTTTTTTAAACAGCTGTGTTAAAAAAAAATTGTAAACAATTTTTAATTTCCTTCTACTTAAAGGAAGGTTTTCAAAAGTTTTTAAATATGTTTAACATAGTTGATGTTGCAATATTTCAGAGTCGTACAACTTAATAGTGTTGTTAGGCCATAAATTAATATTTAAATACTAGAAATATGGTAACAATTTTTAAACTATCAGCTTTTATATTTGAATATGAATAGTTTCCCTTTTTACAATAAATAATTTTGAAACATTTAAGTGATATAGGGATAGAATGCTTAATTGTAAGTCATTTGCTAAATAACTATTCATTGAAAAACAAAAACAAATTAATTTAATCCATAAGAAAGTATTTAATTGGATAACAAATGACTTTAAATATTTTATATTAACTAATAGATGGATGTTTGTTGATTTTATTTAAAGTTATATATAAAAATCAAATTGTGATTCAAAGAAAAAAAAATTTTTTTTACTTCTACTTTTTAATGTATTTTCCATCAAATGGAATAAAAACAATTTTTTAAAAAGATATTTCTTAAAATTAATTATTAGATTCTATCGAAAATACTAACATCTGACTTAATTTAATATTTAATATAATTTTTTACAATTTCTATTTTTTTATTTTTTTATTTTTATAATAACTTTTATTAGTAAGCAAAATGATTGTATTTGAAATATACTGGTAACTAAATGCAAACTTCAATTTAAAATGTTAATTTCATTTATTAGTAAATTATATATATATATATATATATATATATATATATATATATATATATATATATATATATATATATATATATATATATATATATATATATATATATATATATATATATATTGTGACATGTAAGTCTATCTTATCACATGTCCATCCATTTTTATTAAGTTATACATAAGGAATCATTTGTTTATGTAATATTTAATTTAGTTCATATTAAAAAGGGAAAGGTAGTTTTAAAGAATATTAGGTAATTATAAGTTCAAATCCTAAATGATTAAAGTGGAAATTTTGTATTAAAATAAAGAAAAACAATTATACAAGTCTTAATTTTAAAAATATTTTATTTGTGCTAAAATAAAAATGATTATTTTACCCTATTGAATAATAAACTGTATATATATATATATATATATATATATATATATATATATTACCTTCACTTCTCGATATATGATATAATTTCAAATAAGACTAGCTCAATTAAATCATTATGCTCGGCTAAAATATGTACAATTATCTTTAATGTATTTTATAATATTATAACTTATCAGATTTATTACAAATTTATCAAAATTTAATATAGTTCAATATTATGTACTAATTAAATAAATATTTACTAAAATCATGAGACTGTGAAGTGAAGTTACAATTGGTAATCAGATTTACATTGAATCAATGTCTTTCCAAGACATTGTTTCAATGGCATAAGAATACTATTACCTCTCATTATCTCATTACTAACTCTACAGCACTCTTATGACTTTTATAAATGAATTATCTTTTATAATAATAGATAAATAAATCTCAAACTTTTATTAAGGAAATATAATTAAACGATCTCAGGTTCTTCTAATTATCTTAAAGTAATAATAATTCATGTAGATAGGAATGATAAGGGATTTAATATCAAACCTAAATACACCTAACTTATTCTAATACTAATCACTAACAATAATAATCTTTAGGGTATATCTTAATCTTATCTATTAGATTATACTTTTAATCATTAAGAAAATAAGTAAAATCATATACATGTCTTTCATTTCCATATAGTATCTTAATTTTAAAATAAACCAAAATCTTATAATTTAACAATTTGTGGCAATAAATAATCTTATACTCTTATATTGTGCATTATAATTACTTTATGACCATTGTAATATTATATGTTAATGTCAATCAATTTTTATAAATTATATTGAGAAAATATTATGTTTCTTTCTCAAATAATAAAATAATAAATTCATATTGTGCAAATATTATGTACATTCAAATGATCTGTTGTCAAATGCTGTGGTGTAAAATAATGAATTTAACACATCTTTTAAACAACTTAACAAATTTATTTACATTAACTTTAACAAATAATTTATTTACACTATTTACATTTAAATGGAACTAAAGAAAATAAAACAAAAAATAAGAAAAATAATAATAATACAAGATTTTTACACTGTTACTATTTCCATAGCCGTAAGTAGATAATTTATACATTTATTAAATGTTCTATCAATAACATTTAATTAAGTTTATGACTTTAATTTTAATAAACATGATTTGTTATTAATTATTATAAGAAAAGGTTTTATGTAAGATATCATTCATGTAGCATGTATGTAAATAAACCAACTTTAATAATTTAAATGTTATTTCACTTAAATCCTACTGTTATTTATATTATAATGTATAAGGTTGTATTACATTTATTATCAGTATGACTCAAATATTAATTAATGTATAAACTGATATAAATTTGCAGTATAATAACAATTATTGATTGTCACTGTTTATTTCATTCCGATATAATGTCATACCACATGTCTTATTAAAATATGCAATACGTATATGTACTTTTAAAAATAATATTTAAAATTATTCAACAATTTCAAATTTGATAAAGTATTATGTTAAATAAAATTCTATGATTCTTTTCTAATTTAAATTATTACACTTTTACTTGTTATTCCTATTTCCTCCTAATAAACTTCTATCTACAAATATCATTTTAACCTTAATTAATTTCAGAAAAAACAAATGACCAATTTCAAAAACAAAAAAAAAATATAATAACGATCTAAACTCTCTTATACCTCATCCTCTATATACAATAAGCCTTCAATCAATATATATATTTCTATGTAAAATTAACTTACTTATCTAACAAAAATAAAAATAAAAATATAGACTTTATATACTTCTTACTAACTTTAAAAGAAAAATAAATAACTAACGCTAATAAAATATCTAATTCCTAATATGGTGATAGAAAACATTAAAATTTATTCACGAAATAATCATATAATTATTTCTAGGTTTTCATATTACGTTGTACTAAATTTATATCATCAATTTAAAATATGCATATTAAAATAAAACTGCTATTATTCATCTTGTGCGTGTATATTATTTAAACATTAATACATTCATTCAATAATCATATAACATTTGGTTGATCTAAAGAAAACATAGTAAATACATCAAATTATTATTATTATTACATAATTTTACCATAAATGATACTTCAATGTCCAGTCCGTCACACGATGTCTTCCAAGATTTCAGTTTTACAAAATAATTTCACATTTACACTCAACAATTATTCTTTAAAATATTACGTGTTGTATAATTATAAAATAAACTTTATGCAATAAAAAGTTATATTAGTATTTAGTTATTATTTTTAAAAAAATGTAAATGTACCTTTCCTATCTTTAATAAATCAATAATTAATTAAATATTTATGTTAGTTAATAATTAAAACATATTACATAACATCCAACGGTGTCTTCTTCCAGCGATAATTGTTCTTTTTCCTAGGCACAAATTTTCACCAAAACACTACTTCCTTTTCCGGTACATCACGTGTTTTTAAAAGTTTTTATGAAATAAATGAAAACGTTTTTTTTTTTAAAAAAAATAAAATAAAAGTCAAAGTCAGTTCCATCATAAAATAAAATTAAAATAGTTTATAGGATCCATATTTATTTCTTTAAGGAAAAATTATTTTAAAGTTATTATTTTTAGAATTAGTCTATAATTTATAAAGTTCTTGTTTAATTATTTTAATTGATTTGATTTGGATATCCACGTAGATTTGCGCATTCCATAATAGATATTCAGGTAAGATTACTTTTAAAGTCTTTTGTACGACCAGCGTTCAGACTTTAATAATACAGTAATTTTTACTTATAAGTGTTTCTTCACTTATTAAATCTCCAATTTATTTGCCTTTTAAAATTGTCAGAATTTAGTCTTTTAAACCATAAAGACTTAACAAGGCAAATATTTTTATAATCATAATTATTTACCATCTTTACTAAGTTATATACTTAGATTTATAATTTATAAATACTTTCTTCATAAAGAGGTATTTCTCATGCTTTTAAATATCTATTTCATAAAAATTAACTACCATTAGCTTTTAAATTTATACAAAGTCCAACGTATTACTGTTAGGCATCGAATAACTCTCCTAGTCAATCCAGCATTTGTTAAATTTTCAGTATAAAGTATCCAATACATTCTATTTTTATACGATGTCCTCATGACTATTTGATAGTAAATTGAGCTTCAATAAGGAAATTGAGCTTCAATAAGGAAACGATCAATAGGGAACTAGAATAAATTAACACTGCATATTCATCGGTAACTTTTATAAATTATTTTTAAAAAAACTACTCTCTCATAATTTTAAAAACGATTTTTAGAGCGTCTATAATCACTTAGCTATTTCTAATAGCACTCTTTACTTCAAGAATTTCAATCCCAAGTCCCCTCCAAACAATTGAACCTTGGTTTTATACCGGAAGAAAACTCCCAGTTGATTGGTGAATTAAACAATCGACTTGCTAGCTTATTTACATATTTCACCAACAAGACAGAATTAAAAATAAATAATGACTTATTTAATATTTATTATTTATCACATTATTAAATTCTTAAATTAATCTTTATCATTTATTTAAATCCATTAAACATTTTTTTTAAAATATACTTTCTTACTTTATTTCACTTTTAACTTTTATAAGACTATTTTTATAAATAAATTAAGTCTATTTTTATTCGTTATGTTTTTAAGCAGTATTTTAAAAATCAGATTTAATATTTCACATTAATTATCTTTATTTTTATTTCATGATAGCCAAAATAATATTTATAAATTTTATAACAGAATTTTTAAAATAGCTTTGCAACTTTACTACAAAACTCCCAAGCATGTGTGTACGTATTTAATTAACATCTGTTTTTTTTTAACAAAGCTACAGACGCTTGTAATAATCTAAAAATAAACTAACAATTCATTTTTTAAAAATAAATATTTTTTAAAATAAATAATATATTATAACAGCTTTTAAAATAATAATTCGATATTATTAAAATCAAATATCAATCTTCTATCATGGAATACTAATAATTAAAATATTTATATTCATTTATTAAATTTTAATCTTTATCAACAAATAAATATATGCATTTAATTTTAACTTGTCTTTTAAAACTTTAACTTTAAACATTTATTTATTAAATTTATTTATGCAGTATGGATTATGGCCAGTTTTCCCAACCATATACTATTATCATCCCCATTGAAATGTCTCTCTCAAACATCAGCACAATTTTTACATATCAAATACTCATGAATTACTTTAATTACACTTTTTAAAAGATTATCATAAATAAATTAACATCATATAGCTAAATACATCTTAAATTTAAATTTTTTTAAATAAATGGATACACAATTTATGGAGACCTATACAAAAGGGCACAATATATATATATATATATATATATATATATATATATATATATATATATATATATATATATATATATATAAGATGGACCTGTATATTGGATACAATACTATTGATTGATTGATATATAAGATAATTTCCAGAGCAATCGTTTATTAAAAATAATAAAAATAAAACGTTCTACTTTGTAATCAGATAGAACTTTTTTTTCCTTTGTCAGATCATTATTGTTACATCTGATAAACTTAACATTTTTAACAATTTGTTGACAAAATAATAACAGAGCAGATTTCTCAAGAGGAGGAGAATACATTATTCATTACTAATATCTCCAAAGTGATGAATGGGAGCCAAAAAAAAAATCAAATCATTTATTTAACCTAAGTCATAATACTATGCAAATTGATATAAGCCCATATATATATATATATATATATATATATATATATATATATATATATATATATATATTGAAGTTAAAATTCCTGAACATTATGTAAGCATAATATAAATGGAAAACCATAACCATCATCATCATTGGAATTCTACAAAAGACATCATAAAACAAGTTCAGCTAAAAAAATGTGAAAACATGTTGACTAAATTGACAAACACTGATATAGCAAAGTGAACTTTTGAATTATATTGTTAAATCTTTACTTTCAATTTTTATATTAAAAAAAAGATATAGATATCTAGTGGAAATCTTTTTCTCTTTCAAAATTTAAAATAATTTATTTTATCTATTAGTATAATTCAATAGAAAATTAAGACTTAGGTCAAATAATTAATACTCAAATTCATTGTTATAAATAAATTTAATAAAGTAATATGAAGGATATATTTAATACGTAAATAATTTTAAACATATAATTGCTTATAGAGAATAAGAACTTGATTAAAAAAATATACAATTTAAAAAGCATATATGAATAGGGGTCATAAGTCTTGTGATTATTTTTGCTGAATAATTACTGCTGAATTATTATTGCTGTAGTGCTTAAATTGAAGTTTGTGCTGCTGATTAATCATTGATTGTGATTTTATTATATTTATTATGCTTAGTGTTGAAATATCATGCAGAAGTAGAGTAGAGGTTATCACCTTCATTCTGGCCAGCCAGCAGAGTTTAAGCCAAAAGTTTATAAGAGAAGTATTAAAAGAAACTATCAAATAATGTACAGACATCTTAAGAAGTATTGTGTCCATTTTACACTAAACTTCAAGTGTTTCCTGTTTTGTGGAGAACTTCACCATCAATCAACAAGTAAATTATCATCTTATGCTGTCCAATGAATTAAGACCAAAATTATTAAAGCCAGCAACCACCATAGGTATGGTTGAACTAGCAAAGACTGCTAAAAGTGTATCAATACCTAAAGTCCAAGCTTGGACTTTTAGTGATAAAAGGGAATGGTATGAGCTTTAAAAATATTATAAGTGTCTATTACTGGCATTAAATATTTATTTCAATTATCTTAAAAGCATTTTATAAATAATAATAATAATAATAATAATAATAATAATAATAATAATAATTATTATTATTATTATTATTATTATTATTATTATTATTATTATTATTATTATTATTATTATTATTATTATTATTATTATTATTATTATTATTATTATTATTATTATTATTATTATTATTATTATTATTATTATTATTATTATTATATTATCATCATCATCATCATTATCATTAGTAGTAGTAGTAGTAGTAGTAGTAGCAGTAGTAGCAGTAGTAGTTGTAGTAGTAGTAGTAGTAGTAGTAGTAGTAGTAGTAGTTGAGAATAGTCAAGATGGCCACCATGCCTCACAAGCACGTCATTTTGGCTCCAAAATAATTTTAAAATTTTCATTGAAATTCTGCTATTTGAGTCTACTTGTGGTTGATACTTTTATCATTATAGTTTATTACACCGGAATAAACAATTAGGTAGGTAAAATCTACTTCCTTATTTAAAATCTGACAGATTTAATTTATTTGTTCTATAACTATGGAGTCGAAAGACTCGTTGCTTCTAAATCAAATGACAAACGTAAGTGAGCGTACAAATAATTCTGTTATGTCTAATAATAATTCATTATTTCAAACTGAAGATGTTCAAATTACAATCAATAACCAAAATAAATCGAATAACACAATTCAAACTAGCAATCAAGTGAAACCGCAAGCAAAGCTAATGAAACCTAGAAAAACGTTCGGCTCTGTTAACGTCCCAAACGAGCATGCAAGAGTCTATCGAAAACATGGACAGTTTCCCAGAATTACCGAAAACAACTAATAATATTAATGCTAATAACCTTATGCAAGAATCAGACAATAATCAACATTTTTTTCAAACAAGATCTAAAGGAAAATCAAATAAAAAAAATAATTTGTATGCTAGAGCAGTTAAATCTCATGCCGATAATATTACCAGTAACGTGCAAAATTCAACTGAATACTTAACGGAAGTATTAGGCCTAGAAAATGATAACGAAGATGATAAAATAATGTAAATATAATACCGGATGATACCCAATTAATTACTTCGGAATTATATGCTCAGTACACAAATAATTTTAACCAAACCATACCTCAAAGTCTCTTTAGATCATTCCAAAAATTTCATAGTGAAAAAACGTTAATAATGGCAGTTACAAACACGGAATGCGATTTATTTAAATTTCCTATGGATGAATTTTATCAACTTTTGACTGAAAAAAAATTATGGACATTTATTTATAAAATATTATACCATCCTAATAATAGATATTTATGCATAGAATTCCATAATAAAACGCAAAGGAATATTTTCAAAAATAATATTAAATTTTTGAACTCAAGAATCCTTTGTTACATCGATATGGAGTGACCCCTATCTCTACAAGGAAGAATCAAAAACTGCCACGTTGATTTTAATGAAATTGACTTGCAATTAATTCTGTCAAAATACGGGAAAATAACAAACTTTAAATATCTGCTTGATAAAAATGCAGTTATCCCAGTATTTTTAAATATTGCAACGTTTAGCATAACATTAAACAAGAATGTTACACCTAGTGATATACCAACTGTACATGAAACAGACATCTCACCAGTAATTGTCACTTTCAGAGGTTTACCACCCCTAGTGCTTTCATTGCAAACAATGATCGCATTTAATACAAGACTGCCCTACCAAAGTATGTCAAAAATGCAGATTAAAACACTCGAGAACACATCTTTGCTGGAGCCAATTAAATACAACAAAATATAACAAAAATATCAACATCAAAATAACACCAACTTTAAGTCAAACAGGAGATAATGATAATACCCAAATGGAGTTACCACAAGCCCGGGATTCATCAACCTTGATTATCTCTGACAAACAATCAATACCAATACACCTGGATGTACCAATAATTAGTAACTCAGAACTTGATGATGAGAATATTAGCTCATCCTCATCAAGTTAGCTTGAAGATATTTTTGCGAAAGATTCCATTCCGTTTCAATTAGTAACAAAAAATAAAAAATTGCAAAAAGAAAAAAGGGAATTGATGTAACTGAATTGATTCAAGATAGTAATAATCAATCTACCACTATAAAAGGTAAATCACCAGTGAATCATGTTCCAACAAAGCAATCCATTCTGTTTAAAAAGAAAATAAAATCTAATAACTCTGACCTCCAAATAACAGGAATTCCAACAGACACACACTCGGATAGACAATTGCGTTCAGTTGCTTCCACTTCAACACCACAACAGCAGGTATATTTAGCTGGTGTTGATATCCACAGAAGAACACATAAGAAAATAAAAGTTAATACTGAACACACATCAGATAATCCTAATGCAAATTATCCTGGACACATTAAACCAAACAAAACTTAGTGATATATCATGAATGAAGAACTATATCCAACCGTTTTTATTTTATTTTTATTTTATCCAATTTGTGTTAAATACTCTGTTGTAATGATTTTTTTGTTAATTTTTATGTTTGGTAGGAGTTCATTGCTGATTACACTTACCCAGCTAAAATACATATATCACATTAATAATATTATACACACACTACATGACTAACAACCACACATAATTACATCTTATATCTGTAAACTAATTAAACATAAAATTTATAATAAACAAACACATATATCTATAAATTATAAACTCACTAATACATTTTTCCTTTTATTATTAAACATGCTATATCTATTCTCATTATATACTATACAAAATTATTACCTTCCTTTAACATCCTATCCCACTGTTACATTGGATAGACTGTTCCAGTCTTCATATGACTATACTTACTCCATAAAATCTTACTTTCCACTACCAAGATCATTAACAACTACAAACATTATCCATATACAACAAATTACCATAATCATTGTACAATCTAGAATTATTCATGCTAGTATCAATTACTGAAGTTAATGTCAGAGGGATAAACTCACACCATAGAATGTTTGCCATTACCAGCTGGATTCAGCAATTCACACCACATATTCTTTTTTTTTACAGAAACCAAATGCTCAGTAAGTTCTCCTTTTAAACCTGAGCAGCATCTTGCCAAGTTTGGATATACTAGATTTTCCACATCAAACTATTCAGCTGCAGGAATAGAAGTACTCATTAATAGGAATTCTCCATTCCAATCTTTCAACATCTTATATATTGATCAATACATGATTATCATCACTCTTCATAATACAGCATGCACAATAAATATTATAGCATTATACTTATATAATCAACCAATACTCATACACCAGCTTATTAACATAATTAATTTAACACTTTCAACAAATCCACACCCCATAATTCTCTTGGGTGACTTTAATATGTCATACCAAAACTTTACGATGAAATATCTTCATAAAATTAACAAAAGGCTAATGAACTCAGAAGGTTTCTTTTCATCAAATACAATATCATTTTTCACTAAAAATCATTCATCACTAATAGATCTACCCTTTTACTCTCCTGAATTGCACTTTATAATTACACCCTCCCTAAACCCAGTAGCTTTTTCTGACCATCATGCCCTTAATGTCGTATTAAATTTAGATATGCCAATACACTCAACACTTTTACTGAACAATACCACCCGTTTATTATTAAAAACAACTGCTCCTGAAGCCATAATATCTAATGCATACATTTATTTTAAAAAAATTGACATACTTTCACTCCAACCAACAGAAGCTTGGTTTTCCTTCATTAATATTTTAGCTTCTAACATCAAACATTATACTGCAAAAAATCCTTCTCCTACTGCACTTAGCAAAAATTAGATATATTGCATATGAAGCTAAAAAGCACACCTACCAGCTCAAATTCAGTTAATACCGTAATGTTACTAAAGCAAGAGTTCAAACAGACACAACTTACACTAGCTAATTATCTTTCTATTAAAAAAGCCAAAATTTTTTTAAAAAACACTCATGACTGGTCAAGGGCATATATCAAATGGGCATTAGGCTATAACTCTAATATAACCACACCCTCATCCATATTAATAAATGATAAAATGATTACCGGAATAAATATGCTTCCACCAATTAAACAATATTTTAAAACTAAATTTCAAAAGCTACCTATGCCAATTCTCGCTCCACTTTATTTTGGTATGTCACAAACTATCCTTAATATATCTAAAGAAGACATTACAAATAAATTAAAAACTATTCCAAACAACTCCCATCCAGGAACACATGTCATTCCGAAATTTTTGCTTGAACACCTTAGCCACTTTACTATTCCCATAATTTACAATATGCTACATTACTTGTCAAATCAAATTCATAGTATAGAACTACTCTATCCTGTCTCACTAGTGCCCTTTCTAAAAAAACATTTACTACCCTCCCCTCTCAATAATCTTAGACCTATATCTATGTCCCCACTAATCATTAAAATAATAGAATCCATTATTAAAGATAAAATCCAGCCTCTTATATTACCTACTCTATCTAAATTTCAGTTTGCCAAAAAAGGCTCATCCATTACCCGAGGCTCATGTCTTATTTAGGGCACTAACTGATGACATTTGCCACCATAGAAAAGCTGCAACTATTGCAGTACAATTAGATATTGAAGCTGCCTTTGATTCTGTGCCTATTGAAAAACTTTTAGAAGTGCTTGGTAGTCATGGAATCCCAATTCCAATTATGTATATTTTAGCTAATCTCTTTATAAATAGAAACATACACATCACCTTAAATGGAAAAATGTCATCAGAATTCATTCTACATAATTCAATTCCCCAAGGTTCACCCCTTAGTACCCTCCTCTTCATCACCTACATTAATCCCCTCTTACTTCAAATTGAAACTGAACTACCGGGAATACAAACAAATTTTTTAAACCGTACAATTAATCATATTTCATTCATGGATGACATAACTGTTTATCTTCCCTCACAGAAATTGTTACCAAAACTACATAACATATTAAAAAAAATACACAAAATATTATACTCTAAAATTCAATCCCGAAAAAATGGCCACATGGTCCATACTTACTGGTACTCCAATTAAAACAAAAGTTGAAACCTGACCTCATAACTTTCTGGGAATACCCTTCCATCAATCAGTAAATATAATGAGAATAAATATACAAAATCAATTAAT